>PVIR01018268.1:0-33591 GCA_004026965.1 Petromus typicus | reverse complement strand
TAGAGTATTAGGCAGTGATAGTCTTGAGAACCTACCTGAAATATGGTGCTCTTTAAGGACACAGAATACATTTCAGTGTTTTTTTTAATAAATTGAATTTATTGGTATATTTTAGGTGCACACTATAATCATACTCCTCATTAAGCATCTGTACCTATACATGATATGTCTTGATTCCCATTTGTTCCCATTTCTCTGCCTTCCCTTCAATACTCCAACCTCCTATGTATATAAGCTTAATTTCTATTTATTTTCCTTTGGCCACCATATTTTTTCTTTCCCTTTTTTGCTTTCCTCTGGCCCCTACCCAATTCCGCTTTTCCCTTTGAACATTTCCTTCCTGTTTCACAATTCCTGTTGCACATTTTGGACCTCATTTACACCTTCAGTTTCTCATGCTAGAAAACCGTAAGTATTTATGCATCTGTGTTTTTTATTTTACTTATGACATCAAGGTGCATCCATTTAGCTATAAATGTCTCTAAGTTACCATTCTTTGTGGTTGAATAGTACTCCATTTCATTTTTTTTAAATGACATCTTTTTTATCTAGTCTTTGGTTGACAGGCTGGGTTGAACTGTTTCCAGGTTTTAGATGTCACAAACTATGCTGCTATGGATGTTGATGCACATATGTTGCTGTGGTGTGATGCTTTTTAAATTCTTTCTTGAATATACCCAGCAGGGAAATAGCAGGGTCAAAGGGACCTCTAATGTTAGTTTTCTGAGGAGTCTCCACTCTGATCTCCCCAGTGGCTGCACCAGTCTACATTCCCACAAAGAGTGGAGAAGGGTTCCTTTCTCCCCATAGCATTTGGCAGCAGTTGATGTCTTGATGGCTGCCATTCTTTCTGGAGTGAGATTGAATCACAGTGTTATTCTTTTTATCCTCATCTCTCGAATGACCAGGGATGCTGAGCATTTCTTCATGCTTGCTGCAACATTTTGTTGTTAAATCCCAGTGACTACTGCTTATGGACAGAGTCTAATTATTAGATGTTTAGAAGTTTTGTTTCCTTGCTCTGTCAGCATAAAATAATACAACTGACAAACTTATGTCCATGTTAAGGAAATCAGATGAGAGGTTCTTTATTCCTTTAAACTCAAAGTATTGTTGATTTTCAACACTTGGTTTTGTTTTCCTGGATTTCTTTTCTGTTATAGGTCTGTTCCTGTTAATATGAATAGTGAATGAAGTCATTGCCTACATTAACTTTTTAAATGATTTGATAGTAAATAATCAGTAGTGCAACTCCCCAGCTTCTTTGAATGATGATTTTGAGTAATGACTGTAGCTCTAATTTTGTCAGTCGTCATTAATATATGTGTGCCAGTGTGTGTGAGCGAGATTTAACTGAAAAAGGAATAAAAACTACAAATTGAGAAGTATATTTAAAGCAACTTTGTGTTAATTAGAGATAACTTATGAATGTTCATTAACCACAAATTAGGATAATACTCAGGAGATGATATATTTTGAAAGTTTTCCCTTGCAGAAAATGTTAATTAAAATGTTTTCAAACTTGATTTCCATGAAAGGTGAGAGTTTCAAGGAATATTACCATTACACTGTTAAAGGTATGAAAAAAGCAAATGAGTAAGGAGGGAAGTGTTAAAAGTTGCATGCACTAATAAACTCTTTTTAGCTACAGGATTAATTTTTAAGTATACTCATAAAACTGACTTAGTTAGAACTTTACTATGAAACTAAAGCAACACATTATAGACTTTGTAACAGTCTAGTGTGTTGAACTTTTTGGAAAAAATATCCAGAAATTATATATACTAGAAGAAAGTCGTAATAATGCCAAGAGTAAATTTCTCTTGCCAAATAAGATTTTGTTTTATTGAATAGTCCATTAGAATTTTTGCAGTTTCTCTTTATACATGCTCAGCTTATAGACTAAAACACAAAACACTCTTCACAGTTTGTCAAATTCTTCTCTACTGAAATTGTTTGTGTTTTCTTAGATAGAAAATGGTATTAATAAACTTGCATGCCAGAAATGGCTTGGGTAATTGGTTGCATTCTATTAGATTTTTGATCTGTTACCAACAAGTCCTCAAAATGCAGGCAGTTGTGAACTTAACAGTGTCTCCTGGAAACAGTGCGGTGTAGGAGCAGTGTGTCTCATGCTTGAGTACGCAAGTGCTGTCCTCCCTTGTACGGTTGGAATTGCTGCCCCTCTCTCTACCAGGCTGCTGCACTTAATGGTGCGTCCAGGGGGATAACTGCCTGAGCCACTGCAGGGGATTCTCACCTCGACTGCGTGCCTTCCTAGCAGTCAGCTCTCCCTGCAGTGGGCACTTACTACTTTACAGAGATACCGCACCATCCTCTCATAGTTCAGATTGTTTAAAAATGTTCTTTTTTAAAATTCAGCAAGTTAAAAAACTGTATATTATGGGATACATCTGCTGTTCCAACACTCTGGGAGGATGAGGCATAAGGATTTCAGGTTCAAGCCTAGCCTAGGCAATTTAGTAAGTTAGACGCTATCTCAATTAATAATAATAATAATAATAACAACATAAAGCAAAATAACCATCTGGGATATAGCTCAGTGTGAAGGCTCTTGCCTTAGTCCCTACTGCCAAATTAAAAAAAAAAAATTACTGAGTTACAAAACACAAAATCAATATACATAACTTAGTTCCCAACTAGACTTTAAAAATACTTAGAGTATGAAAAAATGACTTTAGAAAATATAGAATTGTTTGAAGAAAGCTATAGAATTTCACTGATAGAAATAAAGTTGATGTTAACAGTATTAATATTAATTTGTTGGTATATAATAATTCTCAAACTCTCAAAGGGAATTGTTTTTTAGATATTTACAAAAATGCCAGTTCACTTGAATTGATAAGCAGGTGAAAATACCTGAAAACCTTTTAGGGAGTGAGAAATAAAATAGTTGCAAAGTATTTTTCTAACCAAGTGCTAATGCATGCAATAAAGCTAAAATAGCTTAAATAACATAATTCTTACATAAAAGTGAACATAGAGAAATGGCACTATAAAGTTGAGTAAAGTAATTCTCTTATTTTTCTAAGTAAGCCATTTAAATTATTGTTTAAAATGGGAAATTTTATTCATTAAATTGAGGTACAATTCTCATTTCTACCAATATAAAACATCCCAAATGATACAAGAATTTATAGTTTTAAAATAACTCTTAAAGGGCCAGGGATTTAGCTCAGTGGTTCCGGCACCTGTCTCACAAGTGCAAGAACCCGGGTTTAAACCATGGTAACCACATACAATACTGGGTGTGGAGACTCACACCCAGCAGCAGTCAGTACCACATACCACAGTGCCGGGCGTGGTGGCTCACTCCTGTAATCCCAGCACTCGGGAGGCAGAGGCAGGAGGATTGCTGGATGAGAGTTTGAGACTGAGCTCAGGGCCAGCCTGAACTACAAAAAAAAAAAAAAAACAACCTCTTAAAGTTGCAAGACCATGGAATTGAGTTTCAACTATGTGAGAACATTGTGACCTTTAAGAAGTTAAAGTCCGAAAGAAAAAAATTCTCAATGTCTGACTGGATGAAAACCCCGAAAGGTCACCAGTAAATTGGCCCATGCCTGTAATCCCAGCTCTCAGGAGGTTGTGGCAAGAGGATTGTCCCAAGTGCAAGGCCTCACTGGGCTACAGAGTCAGTTAAATTTCTTTCTGAACTACAAGACTATCAAAATACAGAAACAACATAATGAAAGTAAATAATAAGTAAAATTAAGGCAAAGAGTGACTTCAATAGAGTATTTAAAAATCATATAATTTTATATTTAGAATGTGAATCACTAGTGCAAAGAAATAGGGACGAAAAGTAAACTTTGATTAAGTTAAAATTACAAATGACTGGCAGAGACATTAATAAGAGTTTAACTATTGCTATTAGTCAGCCTAGCAAACTTCTCAATTGTGCATCTAACCTATGACTGAAAGATTCCATTTCTGGGAATCTACCCATATAAGTAAAAAAAAAAAAAAAAAAAAAAGAAAAAGAAATCATGCATGTTACATATGCTTATCTATATTTGATAATGGTGAGAATCTTAGCAATTAGGATAAATTCACTATATGAGTTCTAGGACTTTTAATTTTTGCCACAGAGGCTATGGATCATGAAAGCATTATAATTTATCATCTTCTTGTTTATTTCTCCTATATATGTTTTCTCTAGTATTCTCCCAGCTTCTTTGCTTCATGGAAACCAGGTTTAATTTTGTAAAAATACTATCTCTCACTTTCTAAATTTGACTACTGTTATAAAGAAATAGCTTGACAGTAAATTTGATTTATATAGAACTTAGCACTTAGTGAAGGCTACGTATTTACTATGTAAGCTTTTGTGCTTTGTCCTGGGATCCATACATCTATATTGCAGCTTCTATGAGGTTATGTTTCTCAGTTTATGGTAATAATAGATATTATTTCCTGGGAGCTTACTTTTTTTCAATTACTGTACTAAAGCATTTATAGGCACAATTTTGTTTAATCTTTACAACCCTGCACAGGAGCACCTTGTTTACACAGTTAATCTTTACAGTTACCCAATTTAGAATGTCAGTATTTTTATTGTCCCTCTTTACAAACTAGACAGTGAAACCAGAGGGGTGCAGTGTGAAATTGCAGAGCTAAGAAAACGTGTCAGATTTACACAAAGATCTTGACCTCAGACCTTATACTTCCCTGAAATTTGGGGGACAAGATTTCTTTGAGAATTCTTAAAGTACTGGGAATGTTGTTTTGTGTCAGAAATAATTTCTGTGATTATCTATAAAATACTGTGGGCTATGAAATGATGAATAATGAGATATATGCAGGTTCTATACTAAATTTTAAATTAAACTATAGTGACAACCATTACCTCTCAGACAACTTCCCTAGGTGAAAATAAATATATCCAAGTAGCTTATAAAGTTTTCAATATTTATTTATGCACAGGTAAATATATTAAGAGGACTCTGGAGAGTGTATAATTGATCAAGGACAAAATGTAAAGATTTTATAGGGTGTTTTAGTGAATTATGATAATTTTCACTTATGTGAATATTTAAGATACTTCATTATACGCCTATAGAAGCTTATAGTTTGTCCTCCATAATACTAAAATTCAAAATCTATAGATAATTCTATTTTCATTTCTTGAATATATCTAGAACTTTTATTTACCTTGAACACAGAAATAAAAATATATTTGAATACAGAATGTTAACCTAGATAACATGATGGTGTGATAAAATTATTTAACACATAGCATGAACAGTGTCTTGTATTTGTGAAGTATGAGAAAACTACCAGGTCTGATATGCAGCTGTTCTTATGTTTTTATGAAGAATCAGAGAACTGTCATATGTTTACATAGGCACAACTACACATATGTGCATATCCAACATTATCTAAATTTATTTTATTGCATTGTAATAGAAACAAACATATTCATGAAGCACTGGAGAAGCTAAACAGTTTTAAATGGGCAGAGAAATTTATAAAATCTGTATAATTAATTTTTTTTTTTTTTTTTTTTTTTTTGCCTTACAGAGCAGTAAACATGACAAAATGTTTCCTCTCAGTTCAATGAAGTTTTATCTTGGTGTGAAAAAGAAAATGAAGCCTCCAACCAGGTAAAGTTAGAGAAGAAAATACTGTTGAGAGAAAATTCAGAAAATGAGTCTATGGAAGACTGTGTGGGTCGGGGATATTAGTTTGAATTTTTACAAAGAAAGCTTTAGATACATTTCTTTAAGTCGCTTAAAGCTGTGGCAAAAAAAAAAAGGCACTTTAGATAAGAAATGGTGTCTCTCTGAGACCAATCAGCTCCTCGGTGATTCCTATCTGCTCAGTGTAATGGGAGCTCCCCTCAGAGGCCCAGCAGCTGAGGGCAGAGCTCCGGACCACAGCTTCCCGACTGGTAAGCCAGGGTCGTAATGTTCCACACAAGCCTGCACGCGCTGGAAGGCTGTGCTGCTCAACCCTTGACTGGTATGATACTTTGAGCCATGCTCTGTAATTTGCCCTATTTGTTACCAATGTTAGTACCACACATGGCAGCGGATGGAGGAGATGACTTGGACACACCACGCTGATGTGTGCCTCCTTCACATTCCATCCACACTAACATTCAGTTACTTGATCACAGTTTTTTACTGTCAGTCATTTTAAGAGCTAATTAACGCTCACACTAATGCTGTACTTTTGTTATTATAATGAAACTTCACAAACTCTGTGCCTCTGGATTTTGTTACTGACAATTTCTTTACTTTGCCTTCCATACATAATTTCTTAGCCAAAAACATATATCATTTTTGCAATTAGTATATGCTTTCTTACTATGTAAATAGTTCTAGTAATTTTTGTAGAGATTTGTCCTTGGTATATTAGCCTTGTGTTACCACAATAAAATACCTAAGGTGGGCTACTGCTGGTCCCTCAAAGGTGACGAATACACTGAGTAAGAACAGATGCCTATGAAAATGGTTGAATGCGATAAGAACTCACAGTTTCTGAGCTTCTGGGATGTGGTGTCTGCCTGGGCTCAGTTCCGGAGAGGGACCTCCCAAGTGCGGTGCGCCATGGAAATGTGCTAGTGGAGGCCAACGAGTTAAGTGGGACTCGGCTCAGACACTTTTCTCAGTCTTCTCTCGAGAGCTCTCAAGGGCTCATGTGTGAAATGCTTTAATTTCTTCCCACACGCGCCCTGCTGACCCAAGAACTTCCCACTTAGGCCTCACCTCTCATAGATCCCATCGCCTCCAACCTTTCCACAGTGGAGACCAAACTCAGCCGATAGACCTTTAGTGAAAGGGGAGGGGACCAGCCTCATCCAACCCAGCACCCCAGCAGGGCTATCACCTCAAAGACACCCCACTCAACTTTTTCTCACAACACTGAGAGACTTTATCCTGTCTCCTCTCACCCTGTCTGAATCTGTAGCCAAGTCCTTTAGCATTTACTTCTAGGTACATGATTCCTATTGAATTGTCACTTGTAGAAATTATGTCTTCCCACCATTAAATCTTATTTCCTTGACATCTGATCCTGTTCTTAACCTTGTAAAATTATCATTTTTAACATGCTGCTTATGTGTTTCCTCCTATGTGACACAGTTGGGGGCTGACCGCATACTCTGAGAAACTTCACTGGTAAGTTCATAGCTGGCAGCTTTCTGATTTGATACACTGGTGATAACCTGAGTAGAAGAATAACTTTGTTACTCAGCAATGGAGATACAGACGGGGCAATTATTTTCTAAGTACTTGTAATCGAAGAAGATAGGTGTAGATCAGGGTCCCAGTTTACTTTAGCCCCATGTATCTTCTTTGGGAGTGCTTCTTCAGAGAATCTGCACCTTATGTCTTCCAGGGATATTATATGATTGTGGAATCTACCTTTTAGGAGATAAGGAGGTACAACTCAGTTCTTTTTTAAATGTGTAAGAAATAACTAAAATAGGATTAAGGAGAAAACACAATCTTAAACCAATCTTAACCTGGTTCTATCTACTTTTGTACTTTTTTATGAGAGTTTCTCAGTTCTGCTAGAGATTTCACTCTCTCCCTCCTTGCCTGCCTGTAGCAGTTCAGTTGCTAAGTAATGCCTGACCTGCCTCTTCTTACCCTTCCACCCTCCATACCTCTGAATCCTTCCGCAGCCCTCCTTTTACTACCTAAATTATTCCAGAGATTTTATGCACTCCTTATGTTCTGATTGGCTTTAATTTTCTACCATACCCACCATCCAGCCACCAAACAGACTCTTGTCAATGTTACTGTGCTTCTCTCCTGCTTTGAAACTCTCCTGTGAGTCCTCTCATAGAGAGGACACATCACAGGGTTTTCCCGTAGCTCCAATCCATGGCCTTTTCAATGTGACTCCTGTTAGCTTCTTCCACAAGTTTCTCTTTTGGACCTAAGGAAAGAAGCGCACCTGCGGTTAACCTGCCACTTCATGTCTGAGTCCCATGTGGCCTTTTACCCCTTTCTTCTCTAGTGTATACCTATGTCTTCCAGACTCTCCCTGACCAACCAGCAGACTCTCTTCTTCAAACAATAGCTCAAATGTCTCTAAATCTTGTTACCACACCTCTACCTCCAGTCATTATTTATTCATCTCCGCAATATTGTATGTGCATACATGAGATTTTTATTCTGGATAGAATAATAAGACACAATGATTTTAAATGAAAAAAAATTTAAGTATTTTATTTTTATCAAGTAAAGTATATTTAATGTAGGAATATAGGGAATATAATTATATTGAAATGCCCATTATTTCACTGACATCAACTACAAGTTTTGCTTTTATGGAGAATAGCCTTGTCTCTTCTCTGTTTCCACACATCTGCCATTTCTGTGTCTGTGCTAAACTCCTCTTTGCTTTTTCTTGCTGTGATACATTTGATTCATTTACAAGCCCAGCGTCCCTACTAGGATGAGCAAACCCTGAGAGCAAGATCTGTTGTTTATTTAGGAGTTTGAATAAAAGATTACTGAATCAGTGTTATGAGATACGAAGCATTTTTCATGGAGTTTATTTCTCATGAGTCTACTGTCTATAATCACAATCATGGGGATTATATCTAAGCCTTTTCAAAATCTGCCATTATGGGCATGGACACAGTTTTCTTTATTTTTGGGGGTGGGGCGGTCTTACAGTTTCTAGGAGGAAAGATATTTATTTACTGTGATCTACTTGAAAAAGCAAGATGATATAAGCTCCGTGCCTTTCCAAAAATGTTGCTCATTTTGCAGTAGTTCCCAAAGCCTTTTGTTAAGTTTAGCTTAAACCAGCATATTTATAGTTGCTTTGATATTGTTTTAGCACAAAATTAAAACAACTTGTACCAAAGTATTCTAATTTGATTGCATTAAGCTGTAAACTATGAGAGATGCAGAGAGTTTTCTGGTTGTTAACTCACCAGTCAATACAGCAGAGATTATCCAGCTGTCTTTTTGAATCATTTATTTTACAAACATTATTCTGCAGGCACCTGTGTTGTGATAGTTCCCAAACCCAAATGGAGTGGATGGCCAGCATCTTTATTGCACAGGTATGATATCTGTTCCTGTTACTCCAGTGAAACAGAAGACTTTGTTTGTAGAAAGTGTTGTTGTGGGAGTGATTCACAAAGAGTTTCTGTTTTACTCTGGACTAAGGTCAGAGGCCCCATCATGATGAACAAATCGTACCATAGCACTACGTCACTAGCCCTTCAAAAACTTTCATTCTCACATTACTTTTATTTAATACATTAAAACCTGCTTTGCTATTAGCCTTTTCATGAGAATTTCTTCTTCCTGTCCAGCTCCTTTAGTTCTCACTAGCCCAGTAGCTCTTTGGCATAGGAGAGGGGAGTTACTTTAAGATGGAAGCATGGGAAAGAGGGACAGAGCTGTTGTCATCTTTGCCAAAACCCCACATAGATCTTCGTTTAGAAAAGTATACTATTTTTTTTTTTTTTTGTTCTCCCACTCTCCCCACCTCTGCCTTTCCAGAAAAGACCGGAACTCTACATTTTTTTAATATCTGTCATGTATTAGACCCTTTGTAAGAGTAAGCTCTTGCATTCTTTACAATGAGAGGTGCACAATCTCCTTTGGCTTTAAAATCAAATGTTCCATTGTTTTGCTTAGGACCCAGGGTTGTCCAAGGCCAACAAATACACTCAGCTTCCCATTTACTCTCCTCCCTAGAGAAGGACTCACTCATTCAAGAAAGGGTTAAATAGCCCCATTAATAGGAATGGTTTCTTTCCCAACCTTGTCTGGCTGAATTCCCAATAATGCGTCTCAGAGAACATTGAAATTCATTGGTAACAATTAAGTTGCCACTCTTTATTACTGAGGAGGTACTTTCTTGTTTGTCTTATAACAAAGAAGTTAACTCACCCCAAACTCTAGTCTTTATTTGTTTTGAAAACTATTTTCTCTGTCCATTTAATTTATTAACCTTACCAGTGGTTAATAAGCATAGCTCTTCTCAGCCTGTCTATGCTGTTACTACTTGGGAATACATTTGCAGAAAAAGACTAGCTGCGTTTCACATACTTTTCTGCTTTAAAAAAAAAAAAAACACATATTAAAACTCTTCTTAAAAATCAAAAATTTAAAAAAACCTTGATTTTAAATATTTTAATAAAATCAGAATTGTATGATCAAATTGTGGTACAACTAAACTAACATTATTCATTTTTCTGCTTGAGGATAGTACACCTTGTAGTTGAAACTCAAAAAATGAATTGACAGGAAGCAGAGACTGTTTTGACGAAGTTATTTCTCCCTGCTGTATGTATCCTTCTTTCCTACTCTTAACAACATGGCTTGATTATCTTTCTTTAGTTCATTCTACTTCTGGGTACTATTTAAGTCCTCTGTTAGAATAAATACAGAGGCTTTCTAGATTTAAAGATTGATAGCTCATCTCCATAGGAAAACAGCAATGTTTTTCTACAGTAATCAATAGTAAAAGTACCCAGAAAAAATTTGTAGTATGAATTCCCATCTGCACCCTTGCTTCACAAGTCCTCAAGATTTTAGCTTAAATGTCTTATTTTCAAAGAAACTTTTGCAGACCTTCAGACCCTGACTGGCACCTTGTATCTCTTGATTATAGCACAGATTAAAATATATATTCATGATTAGTTATTTCATGTCTTCCTGTCCTACTAAAATGTAATCTCCATGAGTAGAGGACTCTGTTTGATTCAGTTCATAGATATATCTGCCCCATGCAGCCCCGGCCTTCTACACAGGACATATTTCTAAATTAAAAAGAACAAGAAATAATAAAATTTCCAATAGACATCAGTATGATGAAGAAATAACTCTGATACGCTAGAAAAGAGACTATGACTGTGGTGAGAAGGGACAATAACTGGTAGAGTTTCAGGAGACGGTTCTCTGAGTAGGTCACAGGGGGCTGAGCTGTCTCTGCAAAGACTCTAATCATCCCATCTAGGAAGGGTCTTTCTGCAGGAGAAGGTACCAGGCCCCAGGGCGATGATCTTGCTTTATTTCATAAATACATGAAAGACTGTGTGAGGGAGGATACAAGAGATGAGGAAGACAGAAGACAGATCTTGTAGTCCTTATTTAAAAATTTGAAACAAGAGATGGATATAATCTTATTTTAGTTGAGAAATGCTTGAGGTTACTTTATTGAGGCTGCAGTGTAGGGATTCAAAGACAGAAGCAGGAAAAGAGTGAGGCAAAAGAAGATATCAGTTCACACTACAGGGAAAACCAGTTACAGATTCAAAATATTTTTTATTTTTTTTTAATTTGAATCTTAATTGGTATATTATACATACACATCATGATCACCCTAAACGTTGAGAATTTATGCCAGTATATGACGACTTAATTGTCATTTTTCCCATTCCCCTACCCACCCTACAACCTCTCACCCCTCAAGAATATTTTTAAAGTAGAGCCAGTAAGGCTTTTGATCTCATTAGCTACAGCAATTTGAGAGGCGAAATAGAAATCAAGACAAAATCCTAATTTTTTTACCAGATAGTTCCCAGCCATCTTTCAGAAAACTGAGAGTTCTCTTTAGGTCACAAGAAATTTGAGGTTCCTTTTAGGTATACAAATGATGTGCTGGGTTCCAGGTTGCATCAAAACTCAGAAGTCGAGACTGAATTATAGACTTTGCAGAAGTCAACAGTTGGATTATATTGAAAGCTATAAGACTGGGTGGATGACAAAGAGAGGAAAGAGGCTGGGACATTGGGAGATAGAGCTTTAAATTCACCTTGGGATATTTCCAGTTTTAAACATCAAACAGATTAGTAGAGAAATAGGAGGTAAGGAAAAAGTAAAACCACATGAGCATTGAGTACAAAAGTTTCTGTTACAATTATTAGCAATAGTTTGCTGAATTAAACCTGTAAATTTCTGACTTTGGAGACAGGGAAGGCTGTTAAAAATGATGAGAAATAATCTACAGAGTGAGGGATTACATTATCCTGTGGTAGAACTTGAAGGAGTGCTGAATTCTCAAATTGAAATTTAAGCTTAAACTTAAAACAAAATTAATAGAATAATCTTCCCTGAGTTTCCTCCACCAACCTACAGACAGCTGTTTCACAGGTGCAATTATGGCTGACTAGAATTAGGGCTTAGCAATGGGAAATATAGAAAGAAAAGAAAAACCAGAATTAAAGATAATTTATAAGGAATTGAGTTTATTAATTCATCATGAAATCCAAGTTAGGCAAGGAAAGAAAAGGCTAGTAAAAAGGGTGGTGATGGGCTAGCAGTCAAAAGAATATTTAGAGTTGATGAAATTAAATGAAGTCGGCTGGAAAGACAGGAAGATCATGGTTACAGAGCAGGAGGCAGAAGTGGAGATCTTGGGAGCATTCATTGATGATGTTCCTCAGTTATACACTCTGTTCTGTCACCCTTTTTCCACTTTCCAAAAAATACAAATGTTAAAGTAGAACATACCACTTAGACCTAGATATTTCTGTTTTTCTCAATATATCATGTGACGAAGGCACTATATATCAGTGATTTGAAAGCATAAACCCTAAATTACAAAAAATACTGAATTTCTTTTAGCTTGTTTTCCCTTGGCTTTACCCATTGAGAGCATTCAGAGTACTCATTTTATAATATATTATTTTTATATTTGACACCATAGCATAAAATTAGCATTATGAAGCTTATAACTTTTTTGCTGTTTGAAAAGTAAGTACATTACTTTTGGACCCTTGCTAAATCAAAGTAAATGTTCCTCTCCAATTCAGGAGTATATGTTATGCACAAAGTCTAATAACACCAGGACTTAGGTCGAAGGTTGTTGAAGAAATAAGTCTATTCTAAGCTCAAAGCCTGGCAATACACCCTTCAATGTAAATTAGCTATTATTATATAATATACAGTAAATACTTTAAAAATGAATTCTTTGCTATAGAAAAGCACATTATAGCACTAACTGAAAACAAAAATTTGTTGTTATATCTCAAAAATTGCAGAAAACATAGAATAGACTTTAGCTATGCAGTTTACCAAATGAATTTTATTTTATCAAAACATCTGTAAATTTCTTTTTATACTTTGCTTCTGTATATCTTTCATAGATTGTTGTCTGAAAATCAATTTGCTTTCTCAACTTCTAAAAAATTAATCTACCCTGAGGAGTAGAAAAATTCTTTAAATGTTTCTCTTTTATATGTGTATCTCAAAGATTAATCACTCAAAAGCTTACATTTTACCTCTGGACATTTATACCTCATTGCAAACTGAACTTTTTTCCAGTCATATCTATAATTGTTTAGTGGGACAGACTATGCAGTCAATAATTTGAGAACAAATGTGCCATACTCTCTGTTATACAGTGATTTTCAGTATAAATGTATATCTAAAAAGGCAACATTTCTTTGGAATTCAATTAGATGAAAAAGTAACATTTTTCAAGAAGTCACAAAAGAAGGCTCAGTTTTGCAATAGCCATGTCTTAGGGTGATTTGGGATATATAATATTAAATTATTTTTACATTAAAATCACCTTTGGTGTGAGGGAAAAAAATAAATGTATAGTTATTTTTATTATAAATCTAGAATGTAGACAAATACATTACTTTTATTTTGCAAAGAGATTTCCCAGTTTCCTTCAGTGTTTTCCCCATTTGGTTTGATAAGTAGCACAGAAGGCATGTGTTTGAAACTTAGAAATTGAACTGAGACCTCAAAAGCTCAGTTCACTTAAGAGTTTACGTCCTCGAGCCATGTCCCTGCTAGAGTCCACATCATGATTACAAATGGCATTCTCATGGAACGTGCGTCCTTTGATGTGGTGCATAGAAAAGGAGCCAAGTGACTACCACAGTGTGCCACATAACAAAATCACACACCCACAGTGTGAAATTGTGTTTCCACAGCATGAAAATGATGTGTGGCCGCCGGCTGGAAAGGAACGCAAACGCTCAATAACCAAAAATCCCAAAATTGGAGGTCTTCCTCTCATTCCCATCCAGCACGAAAGAAATGCAACCCAAGCCCGAAGAAATATTGAGGTACGTTAGGATTCTGTTTGTTGGATATGAGTTTAAAGCATTTCTCTTCCTGGGTCTTAATATGACTGAAAGTGTGAATCATGTCACTAACTTCCAAAACAACAGTAACAATCACTTTGAAAACACAATCATGATATACATCAAGAAAAATTTATGAATACCTTTACATCATTTATTAGTACTTGTCTATTTACCCATATACAAGTATATTTTATTTTATTATCTTAGAAATAGGTGAATAATTTTAAATATTTTATAGAAATTCTGATTGTTTGTAGAGGTCATTATGTATTGTCTCCCTCAGCGTGTGGGTGGGAGTATTTAGTAGTATCAGTCTTACCATGATGTACAGTCTCTTAGGAAAGAGCCTACGTTTCTTCTCCCAAACTCATTAGCCACTTGGGAACCAGCTTGTCTCTCAGTGTCTGAATTGAGTCCCTCAAAGCACAAAGAAAAGCGTTTAAAAAGTGCTATATTTTCTTTGAACTTAAATTTGGGATTAAGTTTTTGAATCTTTTGCTTTCCAGTCAGGAAAAAAACCCTTTAGAAGACTAAAGATACTTTAATCTAGTAATAGGTCTTTCAGATGTTTTCCCATCCATGGAAAATGGGCCTGAATGTGTATCCCCCTGAAAAGCCCCATTTCTAAATACAAACGCTTCAGAAATGATGTTCTTTGGTTGCCCCTCTTGATATTACTGCACTGGTATAATCAAAGGAAGCAGTAAGTCTCCAGGAAGCAGTGACCTCATCCCTCTGTCCTTCCCACACCAACCATTTTTGCTAATAAACTGTTCTGTAAAATTTTGGGCTCATTAATCTAGAATCTTAAAATTCTTTAGTCACGTTCCACAGGTCCCCAGGCCAAAGGATATATGTAGAACCAATATGCTAAGTATGGGGAATACGTATTTTCTCCCATGACCCCAGATCTTCCTGATTCTGCCTCATGATCAACTCCAGAGACAAGTCAGAGACAAATTTTTAGGCCTGTCCTTGTGCATGGCTCAGAACGTGCTGAGAAATGTGTTTCCTGTAGGTGGAGGTTTTCTCATAGGAAGGCATTGGAGCACAAGTGTCAAACCAAAGGGTCAGTGCCAGGTTCTGTCCTTTTTCATCTTCATTTGCACCATTCTCACAGTTTCTCAAGTGTCCTGCCCTCTTAGCTCAAGGGCTGCAGGGCCTGCTCCCTTAAGGATCAGCTTGATGTACTTTCCCTTTTATCTCCCAAAGTTGTAGCTGCTTACTTTTTTTGCTCAAGCTGCCTGAACTGCATGCCTCAAAATTGTTGCTCTGAGAAATTGTTAAGGCTCCTGAAACAATCCCATGCAATGCTAATTGCTGGAAAATGTATGAGTTAAAATAAGCTAAGCATTCTTTGTAAATTTAGCAAATGTGATTTAGTGTTTCGACAAATATGATATGCCAGTGTTGGAAAAACATTGAAATAGTTGAAAAGGCATTGAAGCAAAATTAATAAAAGAAATTTAAATTCCTCATGTAAATGTGGAAAATTTCCACATTAAAATGTGTAGTATAGAATTAGATTTATGTAAACATATTAGAAAATATACTTGTAAAATGCCTGCCTACTTTTAATCCTATGCTTTTAGAATGGAAATTAACTTAAAATTACTACATGGAATGCATTCAAAAGAAAAACATTCATATTGAGGGATATGTTCAGAAAGAATTTTTCGGACAAGTTCTTGGTGATTTGGGAAGTTTGTTGATTTAGCCTTGCTTCCGTGAGCATCTTTGGGAAGTTGTGAAAGTACATCTCAAAAAGCTTCCTGGAGGAAGTGACTTATAAAATTAATTAGATAATTAGGGAGCTAGCTGAATAAACCAGGAAAGTAAACTGAGTGGGAGAAATCACACAAGAGGCAGCAGAATGTGAAGAATGCACACGCTGTGTGGCCACCTGCTGGTGCCACTGCTTCCGGTAACATCTTGAAGCTGCCTTCACTTTGTGTCCAGAGGTTTTTACCTGTAACTATGTGGAGCTAATGAGGCCTCATTCCTAAAGGGTTGTTGTGTTGATCAAATAATTACACCTGAGGATGTATTATTGTAACACTTGACCAGGAGTTAACATACACTGGGAAAAAATAATACCCTTGGAAGAGAATTCACAAGCTTTCAGAATTGCCATTAAAAACTGAGCATAGCTGTTCCCACCTATAATCGCAGCCACCAGTGAAACAAACTGATCATTAAGTCCAGGACTTAGGGGCCACATGGAGCAGCACAGAAAGATCCTCCCTCCAAAGAAAACAAGGGATAAAAAGCCATTCATTTGTAAAATGACCTCTGTAAAATAATGAACAAATACAAATGGTACAGTTGGACAGAAAATAGTCATAGTTACTCACCTATCCATCCCTTACTGTACTGAACAGTTTGATGTGCCGAAAAGAAACACAATTTCCTTAAGCTCCCGTTTCAAGCTGAATGCCTGACAAGTGCGTGTCTGTCTGTTTTAAAACTACGAACAACTTTGATTATCTCTCCAGGCTTTTGTGGTCAGAAATACAGGCAGGGCACAGCAGGGACGCTTTGTCTCTGCTCTTTGTTGACAACTGTCATAGCTGCAGAGCTTGTTGGCTCGGGAGTTTCCTGAGGACCTCACTGGGTCTGAGGCCTGGCTGTAGAGTGGCCCTTCCCATGGCTGGCAAGTTGGTGCTGGCTGTGAGTAGATAGATACACACATATGTATACCCAAGAGAATGAATAAGAAATTATTAAGAGTTGTCCTCACGGTATTGCAACTCGAGGATGACTTCTCATTGGCACAAGTTTTGCTATTTTAATATTTCAGTGTTACTGTTATAGTAGAGCAGAAACGTGTTTATAAGAGAGTTGGCTGGACTCAGTGAAGAAGGTAATGTCTAGCATGAGTATTTCACAACCTCAGAATTGCTTGGCTTGACTCTCACCATGTCAGTCCCACTTTGAATGTGTTACTGATTACTTGAAAATCCAGAGAGTTCACATGAAAAGCAAATCTGTTGCCTCTTGGCAGGAGTGGTATGTACTCTAGGGGCAGGTGCTGCGCCTCTGCCAGGGAGCCCTCCACGCTCACAGCCTCACTCTTGTGGCATCCTAAGCTATTTTAGTCCCCAGCAGAGGCTGCAGAGTGTAGCACAGCCAAGACAAGGGGCAAGGACCTGACCTGCTTTGGGACATGGTGACTGGAAAGCAAGAGTGCAGACCCAGTCACCACCACTGGCCAGTCACCCCACTGGCCGGAGGACTCTTGGCTCTGGCCTGTGCAGTTTGCGCTGATGGCATCTTGTGTTACAGTCCCCTTACATTTGTTGTTATGTCAAAATAGTCTGAGAGTCCCTGCTCTGAATCCTTTAAAGAAACAATTTCAGCTGCTTGACCCTCCTGAGGGAGCCCTACAAACCTCACAGTCCATGAGGCAGCTTGGTGGGGGTCACCCATGGAGCAAGAGCCCACACCCAGCGGCATGACTGTGTTTGCCCCGCCTGCCACTCCCTACAGGTGGCTATTCCACAGAAGCGACTGGAGCCTGTGGAGGTAGCTTCAGAGGAAAAGGGCCACTAAGAAGGGGTCACCAGAAAGATTGCGGCTTCTCTATCAGGCTGTGCCACAGCGAGGTTCCATTGCCCAGGACTGGCCTTGCCTTGTCGCCTATACATAGATGTCCGTTCTCCTGGGCTTTCCTCATCTACAGTCCAGGCCAGTGGTCTGGAAGCAGTGCTTACTTCCTGAAGGCGCATCAGCAGTGTTTCCATAGGGCTTTCCCTAAACTGTGCTCCTGCGTGTCAGACTGGACTCTGAAGGCAGCTAGTTCCCCTGCTCAAGGCAGTCCAGGTACAAGTTTCAGCTGCACAGGGGTGAGGACTTCTTAGAGACGTGTCTGTAAGAAGGTGTGCACACCTTTAGACATCCCCCTGGCAGCAAGAGGGGAGGGATGCGGGCTCCTGGCAGGCGCAGGAGTAGAGAACCTTTTGGAGAGCTGCTTAACACAGACAGACAAGCTTAGACCTTGCAGAACCACAGTGGGACTCATGCCCACCCTCTAGCTTCTTTCCTGCACAGCATGGGACACATTCCCAGCACATCCTGCACGACGTCCTCCCAGAGGGCCACTATCAGGTAGGCAGTTGCAGGCCCTGTGCTGCTCCAGGCCAGAAAGCTGGGGGCAGGGCTGGAGGCAGGACTGGGAAAGGGACACCCCCAACACACATTCCTCGATGGTCTCCCATTCCAGACTCTCTTAGGTCGTTTTAGACAAGTTATGTCTTTGGATATTTCTAGTGTCCCTTTTCAAAGTTTTTCTTATGTGATCTCAAACAGATTGCTCATTGAGTTTGTGTTTCTGCACCATAAAGTATAACTAATCTGTGAATAATAATAGAAAACTGGAGGCATTGTTAGGATTGAATTTAATGATTTGATTACATATTTTACACCTTGGAGATGATCAGCCTATAAGTGAGTTTGGTAGTAAAAGTACTTTTAAAAGAATTTCTAATATAATCTCTACATATTGGTCATATTTTTTATGAGACCACCATAAACTTAGCCCACATTTCTAGACTTAACGGGAGCTGTGTGAAAGCCCAGAGTGATGCCCTGTGAGCGGTTTGCTGTGATGGTCTCCATTGCCTCAGCTGTGGCAGAAAGAGCGAGGCTTTGCAGCCGGGAGTGATAGACACTGTTTCTGTTGCTGGGACAGACCGGCATTGCCTGGAGCCAGCCACCTCACGTTCATCTACTCTTACACTTCGTCTGGCGTGCTTCTTAATGCCTCCTCATTTCAGGACAGTCATTTGCTTTCCTAGAGTGTAGGGCTCTCCAGCTCACATGCTCTTACTCGTGTAAAGCACTCCTGGCTTCCAGTATTTCCTTCTCCCCATCTCATCCTCTTGACTTTTCAAGGATCACTTTTACCATCTATCCTCGCCTTATGAATCATTTAGGCTGATATTGAATGTTACAGTGTACTTAAAATTTCAGCACTATACACATTAATACTCAACCTCTGCATCCAAATCTTTTGTTGAAAAGTCATGAAACCTTACTGTGGTATCCACAGCCCTAGTTTAGACTTACCTGAGTTGTGATCTCTGAGGAGCCAAGGAAATTTGTACCCTGTATATTAATTACCCAGTCATGGAGTGTCCTTAATACGCTTCTAAGGTCCACTTTATCTGAGTGCAGGTGTTCTGCTGCAGTGGACTTCAAGCATTTGTTAAGTCCTGACAATTCTAAGGGTGAACTTGGATCCACTAATTCCAAAGCAAGTGTTAATGCATTTTTGTGATTTTTAAAAATATACCCAGGGAATCTTAATAGGTGTTATTATATAGGAGAAAGGTTTCACTAACCAGAAATACTGGTACAATAAGACAGAAAAAAAAGGAGTTAAGGAGATTTGTCTGCCTTAGTAATTCTCAGCATCTTTATTATGTGTTATAACTCTTAAAGAAAGGGCTGTAGTACAGAGTGCTTTCCTGTCTCACATGGCCTAGGAGAGTATTTTTCCCCTCCATGCTGTGTATACAACACTTTTAGAACTAAGGGTGCATGCATGTATGACACACAAAGGCGGAAATGAGGGGGAAGAGGGAGGTGTGAAATGAAAGTCTGTCTGATAACTAACCTGAGAGATACCTTTGAAGTGCTACATTCAATGTATGTTAAAATGAATTTCTGTCATCTGCATTTCATGGGATTTTTTTTAGCTCTTAGACCAGTATATAAATTCAGACATGCCACTTACATCAAAGTAAAATTAGAGCCTACATTTTAGAAATAAGCTCTTTTAGAGGAAGCATCAACCATTACATGGAATATATTTTGTGAACATCATTTTTGCCAAATCTTGCTTTCCTGTAAGACTATTTTATTTTATTTTTAGAGTGCAAGAGCAGAACTTGAAAGACTGCGGCTCAGTGAGAAGCATCCACGTGAGTCCACGGAGCCCAGCTTGAAGGACAGAGCCTCCCTCGTGGCTCAGTGCCTGGAGCACAAAGAGGATAAACTTCGAAATCGGACCAGAAAACACCGGAGTTTCATCTGCGTAGAAGACACAGAGGCTGAGGCCCAGCAGGGACAACAGAGAGTCCATAAGGACCTAAAGACATTGAAGAAGATGGATGACAGGAATAACAAAGCTACCTTGGACTCGGATCATAAGTTGCCCTCCAAGGTCATTGAAGAACTTAGCGTAGTTCTACAGCGGTCAAGAACCCTGCCTAAAGAGGTACAGGGTGAACAGATTCTGCAGAAAGAAGTAAAATGAATCGATTCACAAATTATTTTTTAAATATTGTATACAGTGTGTGTAAAATAGAAACCAAACTATAAAATAATTCATGAGTTTAAAGGCAAAGTTGGTCTATATTTAAGAAATATGTCTATCTAAACTTAAACATTTAAAGAGCATTTTAAAATATGTATATATGTGATTAAGTGTAAGATTCACTTTGCTCTGAACAAAACTTGCAAAGTTCAGTTGTATTAACTTTGTGTAAGAAAGCACTGAGTTACTCTAAATGGTCAACCCTTTTATAATAGTGGTCTTCTAAGTGGGTAATTTATGAGCATAAATCTCAGACTGTACTGTATTGTATAAAATGCTGTGTTTAAAGCCTATGAAACTGTAACATATTTTGCACTTTGAGAAAACTTGTATATTAAGTCACCATGCTTTTAGGTTTACATAGGGTCCACATTAGGGAAAGAAAGAGAATGAGTAGAAAAGGGGGAGAATTTATTTTAGTGGCTAACAAATAACATTGGGTTTTTATAAAGGAGGAAAGTTAATATACACCCTACTGTCCACGGAGGTGACCTAAGATTCATTATAATTCACTAAGGACCAGAACTTTCAAAAAATTTCTTGTTCAAAAATAAAAGAGCCCGAGGTCTAAATATGTCCCCAGAATAGTTCAAGCAGCCGAACAGCGCTGGCCCTTCTTCTTCTTTACGGCCTCAGTGAACGAGCCAGTGAACTCTCACTACACTCTGCTGCTCATGGCTGCTAAGAGGAAACTCTGGCTGCACTGGAAAGGGTGTGAGTCCGGGCCTGGCCCGGATCTCATTTGACTCTTGCTGTAGGCAAAGCTTTAGTTCCTAACTGTGTTTTTGGTACGAACAAAATATATCATCACAAGATCTTTTTGCTGCTGTTCTGTCAACTTAAATTTTTTGTTTGAATTTTTTACACAAGGTTGCAGTGTCTTCCTTTGCATTGTTAAAAGCATCTGGAAGTGCTGACTGTGTGGCCATGTCGAGGTTGGGGATTCTTCAAGGCTGCTGCATATTTTCTGACCAGCAGTTCACATTGTCCTGAGTTGTTGAGGCTTTTGTCATTGTTGCTTTTGTTTTAATAAAGACTTGGTGTTCTGCCTGTAATGAGGTAAACGATAGAGCCCGCTGTTTTTGTTTCCACATGAAGATGACCTGCAAATCTGGAAATTTTTCTAAGACAGACCATAATATTTTATAGTTCATGGTATGGGCGGCACTTTTCAATTACTTTCCAATTGTATTTGGCTTGATGAGCTTGGATATTAAAAATTATTTTATGTAGCTAAACTTTATTCCTTACATTTGGTGTTTTTCTTATCAGAATTTATGTACAAAAGCCCATTCTCTAGTCAGTGTAATCACGGAAGAGTCATGTGCTGTTAAGTTCTATGGCTTTCTTTACTATAAAATTTTCATTACTTTTGCCAGGGAGGAAATAGTTTACCATGAGTAGGTAGTATTTATTCTTTCAATCCAAATATAGTGGAATTAAATAATAAAGCTGCAGGGCAGTTATGATAAGTTGCACTGAGTGAAACTTCCTTGAAAGCAAGAAAACACGTTGTTTAGGAAGTCAAACTAATTTTAAACTGTTATTTCTAATAATGATATTTATATTTTATTAAAGAAAAATACCAATGGAAATTAATATGTTTGGTGATACTGAACAATAGGAAAATGCCTAGAGTTTTTAACCTGCCTTTTACCCGAATTTTTATTGAAACTTGAACTGAAAATCTAAAAACTTCTGTTTCTCTTCCTTTGCTTAGCTGTCATCTCTGTTTTCCAAGTGTAAGGGCTAACAGTGACATCTCATGTATTCTAAGTAAAAATTAAAGTTGTTCTACAAGTTCGTTTAAATGTGGCTTTTTATCTGTTTTTATTGTTTTCAGAAGTTGAAGGTTATTGTGAATTAAATTCATTATCCATTTTTTCTTTCATTAAAATTTGAATTTAATATATGCTTCAAACTGTCTATTATTTAGCAAATATATTAATATGTATTGCTTTCTTTTCGAGGATGAATATGGTCAGATATGACATACATAGACAAAGCATTCTAACTTTCATTTTTTGATATGAAAAGTTAATTATCAGCTATGCTGTTTAAATATTTGATTTTTAAAACATAATTCCTTGATGGTTCATCAAATGGCAGAAGTTAAAATTAAGCAAAGATAATTGAAAGAAAAATGTGATCTGTGAATGTCACTTTATTAGCCGGTGATTTTTATTTGTCCTATGACAATTTTTAATTCTAAAATACATAAAAACTATTACAGAAGGAATTATTTTTGCAAATGTGTCAGATTTGTTTGGCTATGTGTTTAGGAATTTTGTACTTATTTTCTCAAGGAAGATGGTGAAAACTTGTGTCATCACACAGATTCGCACCACAACTTAATATATCATTCACTCATAACAAATTTAACAGAAGACAGAATTAGATTTAAATCATAAACATATGACACATGTATAGTTGTCACATTTATCTCTAGCAGGAAACAGAACAGAAATTAGGTCTACAGATTATGAAGTTTCTTAAGATTATTTTCTTTAAATATTTTTTGTTTACAGTGATTAAATTGTATACCATTATTTTTTCTGGTATGACTATGATTGGTTGAAGGTAAAGTTTTTAATCATCCACATAACACTGAAGAATCGATTAAAATTCAGAGCCCAGATAACCTCATTTAAGGATGAGGTGTAACTACCTTATAGTTAGTAATTTTTGTGATGAGTAACTTGCCTGTTAAAAATTACACAAGCGTGCGCGCACACACACACACACACACACACACACGTGCACACACATTGGCCAGGTATATGAGATAATTTTGTAAATCTCAACAGTATTCAATAAACTTTACTTATTAATGTATTATTTTCTTTAGCTTTTCTTTCGTTGGATCTCACTTGATAATTTTCAGTACTGATTGTCAAATTGTTGCTAGCAGGTAGGTTTTTTTGCTCTTAAAATATGTGAAACACCAGTAAAACAGTACTACAGTTTATTTTTCAGTCATCTTCCACCGTAGTTCATGTGAAGCCAAACTGTGTTTGGTAATACATTCTTTAAGGAAGTCATTAACTAAAAGGAAGTTGTTGTGGCCATTATCTAATCTGATTGATGTCATAAGAAGAGGACTTTAGGACATGCAAAGGGATACCAAAGGTGCATCCCAACAGACAAAGGACCATTACAGAACACAGTGAGAGGGTGGCACCACTGGCTAAACAGAGAGACCTTCAAAATAACCAATCCTGCCTACACTATCTAGATTTCTAGTCTCAAGGAGTGTGATAAAATAAATTTCTGTGTAATAGAACCGGTCTTTGCTCTGTTGTTATTGTTAGTCTCAGAAATTAACACTCCGTTTTTGTGTCCTTAGTTAATAGGAACAGAAGATCCCCTGGTACTAACAAGAGTTAGTTCTTGGATTTACATTGGCCCAAATCTCAGAACACTTTAATACTATTGTATGATATAATATTACAATATTTTAATAATTATGAGTGCAGGATAAGAGATACATGATGACATGTGTTTAGAAATCATCTGAATAACTCATATGCTGAAGTAATACTCTAACCAGAGATTGCAGTTCAGCATAATTACAACTGGAAGCTGCTTTTTACAATTTAGGTCCTCTGATATCAAGAACCACTGTTATATATAGTAAAGATGTTTAAACCTACCCAGCACATAATAATAGAAGAAACTAATAATCCTTCCAAAGAATAAGAGATACCTCCTGGTAAATAATGGACTGGACTTCCAGGTAGATGACAGAGCAGTAAATGGCAATAAATCAACCTCTCCCAGATTCAGAATCCAGACACTGCAACATTACAGATTGTGTAAGAAAAGGATGTTGGGTCCTCAGGACACAAGGATCTGCAGGGAAAATTGAAGCCTATAGAGAAAGTGAAGAAACAAACCACAACTCAGAACAAGGAGGGGACAATCTGTGTCTGGGATGTTCTGTCATATATATTATCCTAGATACATACTATAATCTCTCTGTAAAATAAAATGCAAAATTAATTGATACAACTAACCTGAAAGAGAAGTGTTCAGTTATTTTTTTTCCTACTGTATGATTGCCTAACTGAATAAGCAAATTAAGTATCTGAGTAACATTTTAGAACAAATTGGAGACTATGCATTTAACATAAGTCAGAATAGTAAAGATATGATGTTTCTTATGGTTTTTCAAAACAGGGACCATTTTTTCATATCTTTTGGAAAACTGTATTGGTCATAGGTAATGAACAGAATTTTTTGAGATTTTATAATTATACAATTACTATCATTAACTCTACTTGACAGGCCTTTATTGGAATTACTAAACCTCACAAGTGTCCAATATTATAGTCTATAGAGGAACTGAAGCACTTTTAAAATATTTCAAGTGTATTAATTCAACTAATACAACAGAAATACTAGAAATGTTTAAATTATTCATATCTGTTGACTATTTTCCTGAAAACATTTCAGAATTATTACATACAATCTGCAATCTTCTAAAGTCATTAAACTTGAACAGTAAAGTCTTGGCAATACACATTTTAAATTACTAGTCTAAGCTGGGCCATGGTGGTCCATACCTGTAATTGTAGAACTGTAGGAAGTTAAAGCAATAGATCACAAGGTGCAGCCCAACCTGAGCAGCTTAACCATCTGAGAGAGAAAGAGAGACAGAGAGAGAGAGAGGCAGACAGGAAAAGAAAGAAGGAAGGAAGGAAAGAAAGAAAAAAAAGAAAGAGAAAAAGGGAGAAAGAAGGAAAGAGAAAGTAAAAAGGAAAGAAAGAAAAATGAAAGAAGAAACAAAGAAAAAGAATGAGGAAGGAAAAGAAAGAAGAAGAAAAGGAGGGAGGGAGGAAGACAGGCAGGAAGGCATCAGGCAAGCTGTGTCTGTAGCTCAGTGCACAAGATCTCCAGAAAAAAAAAAAAAAAATCAATCTCCAGAAAAAAAAAAAAAAACTCTACTGTAAGACAAACTAGAACAACCATTATAAAATGTCCTGTAAGTAACTTGCAGGCATTAGGTAGATTCCCTACTGTGCCTCAGGAACAGGGGCTTAATATTTCTTCTGTGACAATATAGATATCAGCAGTCATCAGCCTCGTATTAATGAAAATTATTTCCACATTTGGAATAAATTCTTACATGGTAGTCTGTGGTAATGGTTTAATATTTTTTGTCTAATGTTATTTTGTATATTGTTTTATTTGCTTTGTCTTTCATTTGTTTCTCCTTTCTTGGTGGCTTTTAAATGAAAAACTGGCAAAGTCTGGCTTGATATATAGATGTGGTCACTTTCAGTTCTTATTAATACTCATTTTACAATTTGATTTTTGAAGATATATCCTTATAAATTCCTCTTTTCACTTTTCAACTAGGTGAAAATTTCATTGCTTTTAATAAGTAGTAATAGAAATGTACATCTCATATCAGAAATTCAAAAGGCTTTTCTACTTACCAGTTATAGTAAAAAGCATTCCCTGAAATAAAGTTGCCAGTGTATCCATTTTTAAAGTAATTGAGCTATAACTGATAAGCAAATGCCAGTGGCCTATAGTCACAAAATTTTCCCAAGCCTCTCCTTGGAAGTTCAGACAAAGACAGAACTTCAGGATGTATGAAGTTAAGTCTATGCTATATGAATAATCAAATTCCTGATCTGATGTCCTCAGAGATAAAAGACCTCCACAAAGATGGAGCCTGTATATTTTGGGAGTTATGTGTTGGGCTTTTACAATATGCAAGTACTTAGGAAAGCATCACTGACTTGCAAGACTTTGTTAAATGATGGAACAAGATAAATTATTTAAAAATATAGCTCTTTGCTAGTTATATCTTAAATATTTAAGGAATATTAATTTCCTTTTCATTCATTCTACTGTTTTTTCATCTACTCTTTAATTTAACACATATATATTGTGCATCTACTTTTGAGCTAGTATTGAGCTAGTTAGCAATTTTACAACTGGGTCTAAACTGGGAAGATGACCAACTAGATGTAGAACAAGAAATGGGATCATTATTCCACCCCAGTGCAAACAGCTCCTAACACTCAGAGATGATCGGAGGTTACCTAGTTCATTCTGCAAGTAAGCTGACTCTTTTTAAATAAATTATTTCATTTTAAAAGTACTTTAACTTTTACACAACTATTGGAAAAGTGCATAAATATTTTACAGGAACAACTGGAAAAATCAGAGTTAATCACTAAAAAAAAAGTACTTGCTGCAAGACATTTTAAAAGTGATTGTTGTAGTTGAGGATAGAGATTAACTGCAAGGACAGATAATTTTATGGAGTGAATGGTAACATTCTGTATCTTGATTGAATTTTATATAGGAGAATGGATTTATCAAAACCCAATATGCACTGAAGATATGTGTCTTTTATTCTATGTAAAGTTTGAATAAAATGTTTCATGCTAAAATCCTCAAGAGAAGTTGAGATACTTGTATCTTAGATAGAAAGTAGATGAATTCATGGATCGAGGGAGGAAAGAAGAATGGATAGTATGATTGGGTGAGCATAATAAAATGATAGTTATACAACATGAGTAGTAGATATGGGGACATTCATTTTTGCTCTGCATTCAAATATTTGCATAATGAAATGTTGGGAAGAAAAGAATGCAGAGAGTTAGTATGCATACTTTTATGCACTCATCCTAGCATTTTTATGTCAATAAAAATATTCAGGACTGCATTAAGTTGTATTTAACTTGAAATCTGCCTTTATAAACACACACTTTGTTCATAATAGGGAGAAACGTTTCCTGTGTGTGTTCTTTTTAAAACTCAATTAACATTGCTTTGTCCACTGCCACAGATTATATTAATGCTAACAACTTAGAATAAATTAGTATTTGTTCTTTATGAATAAGTTCAATAACTTACTGCTTTTATTTCTACTTCTTTTCTGATGTGTTCTTATAAAACTATTAATGTTTTTGTTTCCTGGAAATTTTGTTTTTATATTTATATTCAAATTAATACATCACTGATACACTTATTTTTCCTGATAAATGTCAGATTTTATCGTTTCTCATTTCTACATAAAATTGTAATGTCTGCTTCAATGTTCAGCATTAAATGCTCAAAAAAATTCTCAGCATGCTTAAATTTAAGTTTGAAATATTCTAAAAGCACTTACCAGAACAATAACAGTTCAGAAATGATTAGATTCATTGTAGGTATTGGAAGAGTAGATAAGAAATATTACATGTATTTATTGTTATTCTTTTAAACTTCACTAATTTTTTACGTGTAGAGATTGACCAGTGCATACTCACTTGGTCTTTATTAGATAGTCACATATCGCAGTAGACTCTCAGTTACAACATGCTTCACATACAAAGTGGCTTATCACTGGAATTTTAGTTTTAACTTAGGAGTTGAAGACATTATACCAGAGTAATACATGCACACCCTCGTATATAGCAACATAATTCGTAACAGCCAACTCTTAAAAACAGCCTGTATGTGTTTCATCAGAAGAGTAAAGAAAATGTTACACACAATGGAGTACTACTCTGCCATAAAGAAATATAAACTTGAGTTGCTTTCAGGAAAATATATACACCTGAAAACATAACGTTAAGTGAAGTAAATCAGATAATTAAGCTTAAATATGACGTAGATTCTCTTCTATGAGAAGCCCAAAATATAAATAAAAAGTGAAATAAAAGATAGAATTAGGAAGTAGAGAGCTTGATCTTTTCAAATGAGATCAAGAGATGGAAGGAAGAGGAGAAACGGGGATGAAAACCAATTAAGATATCTTCCATACATGTAACAAGTCCCACTGATGAGTGTAATTGTTAGGTACTACACATATGAACCAATCCAATAAAAGAAACAAACATTATCTACTTGAAATACCTACTTAGATTTAACCACTCATGGATTGACTTCTTTCACAAAAATTAAAACTCCAAAAGAGAGTGACACCCATGAATGTCTTTCATCTTTCAGACTCATGTATTACAGTATGCAGTGGCCCCTTGACTTCCGAACTCAGTTCCTATGGACTGGTTGTTACTCATATTTACTGCTTGTAAGTCAATAGAGCTGAGATCTGGATGTCTCACGCAATAGATAACAAGACGCAGAATTAAGTTTATTAATCTGGTTAGCCCATGTTGTGTGTAAGTCAGGCCACTTGTCACTTGCACTGTACTACTTTGTTCTAGGATTATGTGCTTCAGCGGGGGATGTCCTTAAGTTTGTGAGAGGAGTCAAAGATATTTTCACCAATTTAACTGGCTAAACCTTAAAGTGAAACATTATCAGGTATGACTTTCAGGTGATACAGTTTGGACTTTCTGGCTGTAACATGTGACCTATACCAGAGCGACACATATCACAGATCACAACGTGACACCTGTGCTCAGAAAGCAAAGCATCTGGACAGGTACATCACTGTGGGCAAAGTTATTAAGAAAAACTCTTCCATCATAAGTGATGAGATTCTTCTTAGCCCTGAAATCAAATCTCAGGTCACCTATTATGCAATTTGCAAAATCTACTATGGATTTTTTTCACGAAGCATATAGTGGATACATCTATGCTAAATTAATTAATTAATTAACAACTTACAGTTTCAAGTACAAGATAAGCACGTTATTGTTTGCTCTCCACTAAGACTGTTTTAAGAATGCATAATTAATCCCAACAAAAATAATATAACTAAAAACGTTCAAAGTTATATTCTACTAGGCAAGATATTTATTCACATATTTGCACTCAAATGAAATATTGAGCAATACAGTCTATATTCTTGGACTTCTTGTGATATTTTTTAGAGTGAAGTGTTTCCCTTTCTTACAGCAGCTCTCTTTAATCAATATTTATTAAGTTCCTATGTATGAAATTATATATCACCTTGGCATGTCTTATTTTAATTAGATCTAAGCACTCACGAAGAAGACAGAGCTAAAACTTGGAAATTTAAGATTCAACTTACAAGCAACATATTTTGCAATAGGTGAATGCATGAATGTCAGAATTACGGCATATTTAAAACAATTGCAGCAGCCCTCCAGCAATCAGCTATTGCTCCTGAAAACGGTACAATCAGAGAAGGCACAGACAGCCCCTTGTGATGCGCCCGTGGCAGGCAAGTCAATGAGACCTGGGACTCAGAGCAGGAGACCCGTTTCTAGAACAAGGAGATCAGTTTTAGCAATTCCTTCAGCTGTACAAAGGATTTCTGTCCACAGGACCTGTTTTCTGAAGTAATAATTTGCATATTCTCTTACATGGAGGGGAAGCCCATTTTAATGACGTGAGTGATTTTCCTCAGGGGAAATGTGACCTAACACATCTCAATTAAAGATTAAATTATCACTAACAAAACAATATATCTCTATCAAAATCACAGACACCATTTTATGAAACAGGAGGAGACAATTATATATGTGGAGCTATGAAAGACCATCAGTAGCCAAATCAAGCCATCCTACTTCCTCATTTCAAAATACATTAGGCAAAACTATAATAATCAAAACCATACAAAATGCTATAAAACCAGAAATTACCAGGCAAATGAAACAGAATACAGCACCAGAAATAAATCTATTGGTATACAGCAACTGGTCAATCAGATCTATGCTTTTGAGAGGTATATGTAACAGTAACTCTATTGGATTTCATTTATAATCTCTGATTAAAATTGTTTATATATACATAAATATATATGTTTAATAAATATAAATAATAAATAAATATATTTTAAATAAATAAATATATATATATTGGAGACACGGGACCATGGTGTATGGTCACTTTTGCATTTAGAGTACTCTGTCATTTGTACTGGGATGTATGTTTAAGTATATGCTGTTTAAGGAAAAGATATGTTGACCTAAAGAAATTCAAATAGCATTCCATGGTCATAACTGGCTATTTAAGCTTTTTCTTCTTTATCATCTAATTGTAGGATTTTTAGAAATTCATTCCATCTGTATGGCTCCATTTTATCATCCGAAAAGGCTAATAGTTATGCTAACAGGATTACTTGTCATTGTTTTTATAAAAATACCTGAGTCATGGGGCTGGAGATTTAGCTCAGTGGTTCCAGGTTTGATCCCCCGGTAGTCACATATAATACTAGGCATGGAGACTCATGCCCACCAGCAGTCAGAACCACATACCACAGTGCCAGAAGTGGTGGCTCACACCTGTAATCCCAGCACTCGGGAGGCAGAGGCAGGAAGATTGCTGTAATGTGAGTTGGAGGCTGAGCTCAGGGCCAGCCTGAACTACAAAGTGAGATCCTGTCTCAGAAAAAAAAAAGAAAGAAAGAAAAAGAAAAAAGAAAAACCCGAGTCACAATAGAATAAGCAATGTCTACTTGAAGAGGAAGCCAAAGAAGTGGTAATCTTGAGAGTGAAATTTTTAATGTTATCAAATGAAAAAAAAAAAAAAAAGACAGATGCAAAGAATAAATGTGTTAGAGCTCAATAAGGAAAAGAGAAATGACACCAACAAAAGCATCAGCCTGAAACTGATACATATAACAGGACGTCTCTATCAAGAGGAATAGATGACCAGAAGAATCACAGTTCTGAAGTTACAAGGCTGAGAAGCTGGAGTTAGCTTTAATATACCCAGTAGAATGAGTTTAGAGCTGTCAGGTACCATCTGTGTCCAGATAGCTTCTATCAGCTCCTCTAGGACAAAGGTTGTCTCATCCCCTGATGAAAGCCTCCTGTCATTGCTCAGGGAGTAGGAAGTACTTCTTGCTGGAGGGTACTGGTTTGCAGACCTAGTCTTCACCCACTGCCTGGTAGGCAGATGCCAGGGATACATGGGGTACAGGAAATTATGGCTTCATGCACAGCAAGTCAGAACCACCATCCCTGTAAATGAGGTGACCAATGGGCATCACTGACATTCCCAGGGACTCTGGAAGTGCTGCCGGCTTGAATGGAGGGAGCTCCAGAGACTTGAGCTTCTGAACAGTTTGCTTGCTTCTTGACTACTGGGCTCAGGGTGACAATTTGTCAGTGTAGATAGATTTATCCACAAGCTAAGATGCCAGGACATGCTTTGTCCTGTGCACATTTTCCTGACCTATGGAGGTGGCCGAAAGTATCCACTGTCATTATTTTGGTGTTTTTGCCAAAGTTGATGACCTTGATGTTGGCTTGGACAATAACCACAAGAGAAATATAAATCCTGCCACTGTTGTTGTTTCCAACTTTTCTTTTTTTTTTTTAATTATCTTTATTGGTACATTAAATATACACATCATGATTGCACTCCATAATGGGGATTTGTACCAGTATAAGACACAACTTAATTCTCATTTTTTCCCATAGCCCCACCTACCCTACCACCCCCCCATATATATAAAATTTATATACCACCTTGCAGATTGGTAGCCAATGCTTTCCCAAAACACATCAAAACAGTCTCTCAGTGATCTGCATGAGAATGTTTTTAAATATTCACATGAGAATTTTCCACCAAAATTGATTTTTTTAATATAATGAGGATAAAAAAAAACCCCTTATGACAGTAATGATTAGGAACTGTCTTCACCTAAGCACTAGAATGAGCATATACACTCTCCTTACAGTGCACAGGCTGGTTCCTCCTCCATTGTTCAGGAAGTAACAACAGCACAGCCTTTATGTAGAAAGAGCATCTTCAGAGTGTTGTAGATTGAAGTTTCATTCCAGATCTCCTAGGTCATATAAATAGTGCAAAACACAAGGCAAGTTTCTTAATGCTTTTTTTTTTTTTTTTTCCTCTTAAAACAAGGTCTCAGTTTTGTAGTTTAGGCTGGCCCTGAGCTCAGCCTCAAACTCACATCACAGAAGTTCTCCTGCCTCTGCCTCCCAAGTGTTGGGATTACAGGCGTGAGCCACCACGCCCGGCACTGTGGTATGTGGTACTGGTTGCTGCAGAGCGTGAGTCTCCACGCTCAGGATTGTATGTGGTTATCTAGGGATCGAACCCTGACCCTTGTGCTTTAAAAACAGGTGCCAGAACCACTGAACTAAATCCCAGGCCCTCTTAATGCTTTTTGACTTCATATCCTCATCTGTAAACTGCTCTGACAATCGTGCCTTTTTTGTTTCGTTGTTTTACTATTCGTTTTTAAAAAAATCATTCTCCTTTTTACTGAATTTATTGGTATATTTTAGGCATACAGAATGATCATAACCATCATTGAGAATTTGTTCCTGGACCTGATATATTTTGATTCTTATTTTATCCTTTACACTAAAATTTTTATGTATTTATGGCATACAGTATGATTATGATTCATGTGGATATAGTGGAATATTTAAATAATGTTAATTAACATACTCATCATTTCACATTATGCTCTCTTTGTGATGAGAACACTTATATATATATAATACATTTTTATTTGAAATAGTCACCTGAGTACAAGTGAATGCCCAGGAAGTGCAGTGGGACCTCAGTTCATGAACTTGTTTCTTTCCTCTGTTCTGGTTGTAAATTGAGTTGGATGAGAATTGAATCAAACTCAGTGATTGGATTATGGAATAATTTGATTTGAGGTTCTCATCTAGTTTAATTTACAATCCAAATCATGGAGAAAATTGAGTTTGTGAACAGAGGTGCCACATGTATATGAAAAAAGAGTCTAGTATCTTCAGTTATTAGAAAAATGCAAATCAAAATCACTCAGAGAATCCACTTTAATTCAAGTACAATAGCCATCACCAAGAACCCAAAAGCAAACTGCTGGTGAGGTTGTGAGGAAAAAGAAGTTACATATTGATGGTGGGAATATAAACTAGTGCAACCATTGTGGAAATCAGTTATCTCATCTAATACATTTGCTTTAAATCCTGTACATTCACTATTCCAACAGTGTGTCTCAGGCAAGCATTTTCATCACTTATTGTATTTCCCAGGGCTTAACTGTGCATTCCTATTTTAAACTAATAAAATAGTTTCTGTAAAATTAAAGTCAAAATGTGCCTTTAACCTGGGAATGTTCCTGGGATTGCCCCTTTAACCTGGGAATGTTCCTCCTGGGATGAGAACGAGGCTCCTCTCTGCACTGGTGTTCAGGGAAAGCAATTTTTCAGCAGAAGACTGTGATTACAACGTAAGGAAAATGCAGTTCTCTAGTTTCTTTTCAGTTTTTGCCATATGAAAAGGATTAGTTGAGGAAGTAATGATTATTATATTGCAATAGGAAACCCAAACTCTGGGGCTATATCAGGGTATCTTGGTCAACGTTAGCAAGGGAACTTCT
>PVIR01018267.1:0-33605 GCA_004026965.1 Petromus typicus | reverse complement strand
TGTCCCGGCTTCTCCAAACTTTTCTTTGCTGAGCCGCTTCTACCCTGCACCCAGCTGTCCACCTCACTTCCGGTCAGTTCTCAAATAACACAGCTCAGGCGGGGATGGATTTGCGCCCAAACCTCTAATTAAAAACTAGCAGAAAATTCCCAGGCTGACACGCTGTGGCTAAATAAACTCCATTGAGAGTCAGAAGGTGCGGGTGCCAGCGGGGCCTCTGCACTAGGCTTCCCGTCGGGGGTGCCAGCATGGTGCGTGTGAGCTGCTTCATCACCTACCTCTCCTAGCCACCTGCGCTGTGAGTGGAAAGGCCTCAGCGGTGATGGCGGCACAGTCTCTCTCAAGTTCATTCTATGACTTACATCTGGCTAAGAAAGTAGCAGCCAGAGGTAGTGAACAGGGATTGTTTTAAGGGACAAATCAGAAAGATTCATAATTAACAAATCTCTTGGCAATGGACATTCTAAAATACAAAGAAAATGTAAATTGGTTACTTTTGTAAGAAATATAACTAGCTGGGTTCCCCCTGGTTTCTATCTCTGCTGTACCTTTTTAAACCCTTCATATAGAAGGGCAAGCTCAGCATAGAGTTTCTACCACAGTATAATCATTCTTGTAATCCAATTAAAAAGGGCTAATAAAGAATCATAAAGTAGAGGATATTTATAGCTAAATGAATGCACCTTGAGGCCATTAAGTGAAATAAATAGGACACAGATGTGTAAATACCATGCCTTTTCTCTAGTGTGAGAAACTGAAGGTGTAAATGAGCTCCAGAGTGTATGACAGGTATTGTGAAATAGGATGAAAGTGTTCAAAGGGAGAGGGGGATGGGGGGACTGGGGGATGGGAAAAGAAGAGAATCAAGATACATCATGTACAGGCACACATTCTCAATGGGGAATATGATCGTATTCCTAAAATGTACCAACGAACTCAATGTATTTTTTTAAAAAAAAACAACAAATAAAAGGGACTATCTGGTGTATTTTTGTGCCTACCTCATATTATGAGTTATATAAAAAATGCCCCCAAAGCCTCACGTGCTCACTGGCAGGGCTTTTGGAAGAAGACTGGACATGGAGGCGATGCGCCTGACTTGCTGTTGGAGGTAGGGGGTGACCGGAAGAGTCTCCGTCTCCCCAGCTTGTCCCTTCTCTCTCAGCCTCTGGCTGCTGTGCGTGGAACCGCCTTCCTCTGCTATGCCCTTCTGTCAAGCCAATTCTGCCTTGGAGCTGGCCAGTCACAGACTCTAACCAGGAGCCAAAATAATTAAACCGCATCTCCTTTAAGCTTCGGGTGCCTGATACTGTGACTCAGAGACAAGAAAGTGACTCCGGCATCCTGAGTGTTCACAAACTGTGATGTACGCAACAAGACCAACCAACCAGAACTTCAAGTCTTTTGTGTCACACGAACATCATTCCTTCGTGTCCGTTTCTACTTTTAGATATTCTGGCTCCTTGCTCCGGCCTGCCCACTCCATCGCCTTCCGCTCTCCCTCCAAGTCAGCGCCCTGCTGTCATCACACTCTGTGCTGCTGACTGCGGACCCTGCTCCTGGCTCTCTGTCCCTCCCATTACACACATTTCTGCGCCAGCGACTCTTCTCCCATGCCAGCTACTCTCTATCTCCTTACTGTTTTATTTTATTCGTGACACTTATTAATCTTTGCTTGACTACATCTTACATCTGTTTGCTCATTTGGGCAATTGTTATTGGCCTCTTCTTCCCTCCCTCAGAATTTTACTCCAGAAGGACAAGAGTTTTTTTTCTGGTCTGCACATTTTTGCAGTGTCAGCACTTAGATTAACTCCTGGCAATAGCAGATGCTCAACAAATCACTGTTGTGTGAATAAAAGTGACTGAGGGTTAAACATGGAAACAGATTGATGGACAAAAATGTCCTTGTCTTCTGGGGTTGATGTTCTCATCTCTGGCCTCTAGAGCCAGAGTTCATAACTGAGTTCATAATTGCTGACAACTTACAAAGAGAAAAACTCCTGGGCCCTTAAGCTGTTCATTAGCTTAAAAAGTATGATGTGTGTGTGTGTGTGTGTGTGTGTGTGTGTGTGTGTTTCTTTTTGAGGCATATGGAGACTTACAAAGTTCTTTTTTCTAAACACTGTGACTCAAGGGATGCTTAATAGGTAACTAAAACTAAAACAAAGTTGACCTTCATTTTGTAACATCAAATCCCTCATTAAGAGAGTATCTGTCTGAAAGTTGGTGATGTTTAACAGATTTTATTAGATCTAATTTGCCTGGACTGTCTCATCCCTCAACCAAACTGAGGATACCGAGATAAGAGACATTCTTTTTTTTTTTAGGTTTTTTGAGACAGGGTCTCACTTTGTAGTTCAGGCTGGCCCTGAGCTCAGCCTCCAACTCACATCACAGCAATCCTCCTGCCTCTGCCTCCCGAGTGCTGGGATTACAGGTGTGAGCTACCACGCCCGGCACTGTGGGATGTGGTACTGGTTGCTGCTGGGCATGAGTCTCCACACCCAGTATTGTATGTGGTTACTGGGGATCGAACCCAGGCCCTTGCGCTTGCAAGACAGGTGCTGGAACCACTGAGCTAACTCCTCGGCCAAGGAGACATTCATTTTCATGCAGAAACCTTCACTGCCCTGAACCGAGTGAGGGTCACCTTCGATTTCGGCAGGGCCTCACATGACTGACGCTGCCCCAAGCAGAGCAGGAGCACTGATGAGTCCTGAGGGTTTTTCCCGAGATACGAAGCCAGGACAGAGGTGATGACCAATAGGACACCACACCCCAGAAAAATGGTCTCTGTTCTTTTTTCATGTGCCAGTCTGATCCACTCTTGAGCCCTGTGCCCTTCTGGTTCTCAAAGTAAACCCTTTTTTTTTTAATCTTCTCTAAATTTTTGTTGCTAGGGTATCAGTTTACTCTTTTCAGAGCTGTGTGACCCTTTGTTTTCTTGTCTCAGGTCAAAGCTCTCCTTAGAAATTTGTACTAAATGCCTTGGGTTTAATTTTTTTACCACTAAAGCAAAGATCCATGCTAGCCACAAACACTACCAGAACCCTATTCTCATTTTTGTTTTCATTTTTCCCTCATTAAGATCTCTAGAACAAACATAATCACAAGAGTTCCTGCTTACACTCTGGGGCTGTGTCCACACAGACCCTGAGTGGGATGCCCTGGCCACACAGAGGCCAGGGTACGTGGTCCCATTTGACAAAGGAAAGACAAGCCATAGTCCCGGTCACGTGAGCATGGGGGCCCGATGTTACTCACCGAATGACCACACATCCGACTTGCTGCTGTAGCGACTGAAAGAGAACACTTCCGGGGATGCCCACTTCACAGGGAACTTGGTGCCTGTGGAACTGGTGTATTGATCATCAAGGACAAACCTGGGGACAGCAGGGAAGGAGAAGGTCAGAAGGTTGGAAGGTCAGAATGTCGAGGGGTCTGTGCCCCATCCCCAAGACCACAGGCACCACCTTCCTGTGTTACCTTGTCATCCCAAAGTCGGACACCTTGATGACTTGGTTTTCTCCCACCAGGCAATTCCGGGCGGCCTGGAGAGGAGACAGCAGCAGAGAAAGGCAAACCGTTGAAGGACAGTCAGTAATGAAGGGGTCTCCCATCCTCAATGCCTTTGCTTTGTTGTGTGCTATTGTACAGGACATTGAGGGGCTTTATAAACACTAAGGTGTCCTAGCGCCTGCTAGAGGTGAGCGCGGAGCAGAATGTGAGTAAGAGTCTTTACAAGACTAGTAGGTTTATCTCTACTCCTGGGTCCCTAATTAAAGGACAAATCCAGGAGCCTAATCAATGACGTACTTGAGTATAACCTGATGTGAAAGAAATGCTGACACTGTAGACAACAGGAAAAAACAGGTACCCTTTAGACTAAGATAGCCTATTTTGAGGTGGTTTAACCCCTTAGAATTACTCCTGCACAGGGGGTGCCTGGCCCCTAATTAGGACACAGGGTTGTCCTAGTAATGTCTTTGGAGATAAGACTTGAGTGAGCATCACATGTTAAAGAGCCTGCAAGTCATATGGGCTAGTCCTGAGCCCCAAACCCTGGGATTCTGGTAGATCTCTGTATAGGACACTGACTTCTTTTATCGGGAAGAAACTGAAGCTCAGAAAGGCTAAGAAGTGGCTTTTAGGTCCATTTTGGAAGCATGCAAACCAAGACTCAGAGAGTGAAAGTAAGAAGGGCTGTTACGAGAGCACAGCTCTGAGAGTCAATGGAACATTTCCCTACCAGGACCTCGTGAAGCGGGTGGGGGAACAAGTAAGCTGCAAAAGGAAGAGAGGAGTGTGTGTTTGTCCTCTATAAATGCCTTCTTAGTCCTGGAAGCTCTACATTTAAGTGGGATGGGCTCTTCCTCCACCTCTACCTGTGGGTCACATGCACGTACCAGATCTCTGTGGATGACGCAGGCTTTTTCCAGGTAGGCCATGCCCTCACACACATCCAGGCACATGCCCAGTAGGCTCTCTGCTGCAAAGAGGCCCCGCTGGTTACGCAGGTAATCTGATAGGCAGCCGTGTTCCATGAACTCAAACACCAAGCAGATGGGGGCCTGCTCCAGACACACGCCATAGAGCTGGACCAGTTTGGGGTGAGAGAGTTTCCTGAAGGAAAAAGGCAAAGATGAGTAGGCCAGTCTCAGGCTTTTAAGAGGCCTGAATATTTTTCAGCACTCCATGGTTGAATGTCACTTTGTCTAACTCATGGTTTTGAGAAGAGAATCCACCCCTTCACACAAACAACATGCTATTGGAGTTAAGACCTGAAGGAAGCAGAATAGGGCAGGGATTTAGTTCAGTGGTGCCATGCGTTCCTGGTCAGGGCAAGGTCTTGAGTTCAACCCCCAGCACCAAAAATAAACAAATAAAATAAAAGAAGGTAGCAGGGAATCAGCTAGTTTGCAAGAAAAACAGACTGTGCAGCTGGCATGTCACAGATCAGAGAACAGATAAGTAGGACATGAGGCTGAGAGGTGGGCAGGGCTGACCACAGCAGCCTTTGTGAGAGGTTTACTTTATTCTCTGTGCAACAGAAGCTGCTGCTGGGATTCAAACAGGAAGAGGCATGCCATGGCATTAGTGATATACAACCCAGCACCGAGAACCCTCCCCGGTGTCTGCAGAGCCCTGTGGAGCCACTCACATCATGACTTCAGCCTCCTCGATGAAGTCTTCTTCAGACATGGCCCCCTCCTGAATGGTTTTGATGGCCACCTTGTCCTTGTTGAGCCAGTAGCCAAGATGAACCAAGCCGAACTGCCCACTGCCTATCTCCTGTACAAAAGTGAGCTCTGAGGGATGGATCACCCACTTTCCTACAAGAGAGAATGGGTATTTCAGAGCAAGCAAATAATAAGTTATAGGGCTACTGGAAAATGAAAGAGTCTTCTCTAGAATTTTAGCTTATAGTGAGTGCAACTCAAAGATGGCAAATGGTGTCAATACCAAACTTGGAACTAGCATAGGTAATTATCTTTTCCCCAAAAACAGTAACTTGGAATACGCATTTAAAATCATTAGGAAGCCAGCCATTTAGCTCAATGGTGCTTGCCTGCCTTGCAAATGCAAGGTCTTGAGTTTGATCCTTAGTACCACACACAAAAAAAATCATCAGCAATGTGTATGTGAAAATAACATGGAAAAGAGAAGGACGACATGAATCAAGATTAAATGAAAAGATAATGACAAGTCCTCAGTCATTGTCTGTACCTGACTATACATTAGTATTGTTATTTTTCACACAGAACAAATTTCATTTGAGTTTGCCAGTTAGATACTTAGTCATTCATTCATCATCCATTGAAAACATCCACTACATGCACAGAACTCTGCTGGGTGTGGCAGGAATGGTGGTTAACAAGGCCGACTCAGACAGGACAAGCTATTAAGCACAGTGTCTAGCTCACGGCCAGTCCTCAACAAATATCTGATACACAGATGAGAGGGTGAGATCTTGCTTTACCAGTGGTGACATGAGTGGCCAGATACTATCTGAGATCTTACCCAGCATAGGCATCTGAGGATTCTACAGTGACTCTTGTTTTCATAAGGATGACACAAACCCATTATCCTTTCCTGATGTTTGGACTAATACTAGAAACTTCCAGCCTTCTCCTTCAGGAAGACACTCAAGGACAAACGGTATGGAGTATCTACTGTGTGCCAGAGATGCTGCTGGTTGGGGAAGAAGTACTTGTTCAAGGGTTGTAAACTCAAACGCCTTTAGATTCCAGGCAGAGAATCCCGAGTGAGTGAAGCTGTCATAGACAGCTAAGCTAGATAGAAATGTAATAGGCAGTCAGACAGGGCTGAGCCCTGTCAAAAAGTCAAGACAAAGAGTAACAACTGTGGCCAGAGACACATTGGCTGGAGACCAGGCCTCAACATAAGGACAAAAGGACCAGGCACCCATACTTCCCAAAGAATGAGTTAAGTGAAAACACCGGGTCTAGTAAAGTCCATGTAGGCATCAATAGCTTCCGTGGGTGGCTGAGAGAGACCCTCAGATGAACTGCCTACCGAGAACTTCTCTGTTCTTTCCATGTAAACTTGCTATGTGACCTGGGTCCTCGCTGGAACCCTGTTGCCTAATGACTATACTTGTAATCCTTCTAATTGATCACAGCAGTAATCCATGCTGTATCCATGTGGGTTTTGAGCAATAAAATTTCACTGTAAAGTGGGGGACCCTGGCAACTCATTTGGGGCCCCTCCTCAGGAGCTATATATTTTTCCCTCAATAAATATTTTCCTACTCTTAAACTCTGTTGTTCCTAGAATTTATTCTGTAATTTTAGAGAACTTGAATTTGGCATACCAAAAATCTAACAGATTGAGAGATAAAATATTCTTATATTTAATCTCCTATATCAAGAGGTCATAGAAGGTCTTCTTCACTGGAGATATGTGTTCTGCTAAAGGCATTTTAACTCTATTCTTTTGCATTGCTAGAAATCAAATACATATACACTACCATTGAACTACATCCCTAATCCTCAAAAACTTTTAATACTCTGCTACGCAAACATTTCTGGGTGCCGCTAGCTCATAACTTTTGCAAAGTGCTCAACAAACTAAATAATAAAAAAGTTCTAGAAGATAGACAAGAACACAGTGCTAAGAAGATATTGGTGCCTAATATGGTTCCAAAAACTGCACTGACAAACTCTTGGTTAAAACCAAAGGATATTGATTTGGTCTACGTGCTCTTATATCCACTTTCCATGCACTGAAAATATTCACCAGTGCCTATTCATACAGTATACCTGTTTTGATGATCACTTGGAAGTCCAGAGAACAGTGAGGCTCATGGCAAGGCCCAGACAGTCAGAAACACAAGTTTTAGCTCAAATGTCTAACATTCGTTGTTGTATTGCTCACCATATCTTAGCCCTGCAGTCACTGGGGCTTTCTGCCTCCAGGAACAAACTGGATACCGGAGTCGAGTGACCAGGCCTGGGTTGATTGAAAAGCCAAAGGCAGTGTTAGGGCTTTGCTGTAGTACTGTCCAATGCAAATTACTAGGAAAGAAATCAGATGTAAAAGGTACTTTCATTCTGGAAAAAAAAAAAAATCCCAAAGACTCATCCCCAGTATCACGCTCTCCTCAGGCAGATTCACACGCACAGGTGAGATGGTAGTGAAAGTCATTTCCATGGCATAGTCTGCACATGGAAGATGGGTGAGATCATTGAGCCCTTGGCGTCCCTTCCTGTTTGCACATTTTGCTACTATTTATAGCTCGCTTTTCTGGCATGAAGAAACCAGCTGGAGCCTTTGCCATTTCTTTCGGAATTCCCTACAAGCGTCCCCCTTTGGTTTTGCCTTTCAGAACTCACCTCCTCCATTGTGCTGGTGATAGTTGATGAGGAGAGGAATGGAGTCAAACACATACTTTTCAGCCACATAGTATCGCTTGGGGTTGTCGTTTGTTTCTTTGATGTGATAATGCTTTATACAGGGGTTGTTCTCACTTTAGACAAATGAAAGACAGGGATTATTAAGAGAATTACTGAGACACAAAACATCTGCTGTCAGATTTGTGTTATCTCTGTTATGCAATCTCTCACAGCATGGCAGATGCACAGTAATTCTGACAGATTGGCTGCTAGTGCGATCACTGTTGTGTTAGGAAGTACTTAGGCTGCGCCTGGCCCCACTGGGCAGCAGTCAGTAATGGATGGGTGACATTCTCTTCACAGCCATAGAATGGGAAATGGCACTGTACACGCTGCACATGTTGCCTTCCCAGAGAACCATCAGCCGTCTGTTGAGGAACCCTCTGCAGCTCCTTCACATCCACTTGACTTTGGGCAGAAGAGTTAGCATAGCAGGCTGACTTCCATACTCAGGAAGAACTGCTTGCATGGCCAGCCCTGAGCTGGTATTGGGATTTCAGGAAGGCTGTTCACCATTCTGGATGTGATGAGACGGTGTCACTGTGGTCTCTGCTGAACCTGAGTATTCCTCCAGGGAGTCTGGAATTTGGGGAGCTGCTAGATGAAGGGTCTAGCCCTAAAAGCCCTGAGCAGTGAGTCTCTCATGGATCCCCTAGTGGACAATGCCCCACAACTCCTTGCTGGGGGAATTAAGCATGTCCTGTGTGACTCCTCTGGGAGAGGTAACCCAGAAGCTGTGTTTGGTTTCTCATGGACTTTGCCCCAAGTACCTCTTCCTTTTTCTGATTTTTCTTTATATCTCCTTGCTGAAATACTCTTAACAAATGCTATTCTGTGTTTGAGGGAGCATCCTCATGAATTACAAGCTCTGCCGGTGATTTGGGGGACTCTGTCACAGAATTTAGTTTTCATTCTGTCTCTATCACATCTTACAGGTTTCAGGCCCCTCCCCTTACTGTCCGACCATGTGCTCACTCTGTCCTCTGCCTTTCTGGGACGGTGGCCTTCCTCCTCACCATCTGTCTAAACACTGCCCTTCCTCCAGGTCCGACTTATGTCTTCTGCTTTCCAATCAACACTCCCTGAGGACATCTTGAAAATTATTTTTTTCCTCCTAATTTGCATTGCATTCTGGTCCTTATCAAACTGTTTCATTCTTTTTTTTTTTTTTTAATGTTGTAACAAGGACAGAATTTGAAAGCTAGATAGGCTCTCAGACACCGTTTTACAGGTGGAAACCGTACGTCAGAGTGGGGTGCCTGTTGGGGAGGGTCTTAGGGTCTGCCAGGCTGAAGCATGGGCACAGTCAAGGGACGCACTAGCGGCTCTTTGAGCCTTGGTTCCTTCGGTGTGAGCTGAGTAGCGTAATACCTGCTCCCAGGGGTTCTTAGACTGGAAATTGTAAAGTTCCTGGCACACAGTAAGGAATCAAGTTTATCAGTAAAGTCAGAGCTGGAATTTGTGTATTTTCAGTTCCAGTTGGAAATATCATTTTTTTTTTGCTTTATATAATGAATGAAATGATATTATCATCAAAGGGAGGGGCAAGTATTTTATCTCTGTAGAGCTCTGCCATTAGCGGTGCTACTGGGGAAGAGGGCCTGGCTGGCATCTAGCCCTGGCTCTCTCTCTCTTTCTAAATATCTCAGGTCTGTCTTCAATCACTCTGGCCTGGACCTTCTTAGAGCACACCATTTCCAGTAAGCCTCTACCTTTTGCACTGTTTGACTTTGCTGTGTATAACTCCCCCAACTCCCACCACAACAGGGCCTCCCTCTCCACTCTGCTGTGTCGGCACCATACCTTACAATGGCTTTGGTGAAAACAGATACAGTGTATGTTCCTGGAGTCCTGGAATCTCGGACCATGAAGGCTCCCTCTTTGCCCTGGTTTAGTTGGAAAAAGAGGAAAGTTAGTGATCTCAGAAAAGCAGACCCATGTACCGAGGAAGTACTGCTTGGCACAGAGCAGATTTTCAGAAATAATGGCTACCATTTATTTTATTCATTCATTCTACAGCTGTTTCTTGAGACCCTACATGGGTCAAATTTGAGGGCTGATACTAGTCATGAATGAAAAGAGACAGGTACCAGCCCTGTCCTCTTAGAGCTCATCTCGTATTAAACTCTACAGATATTTCCCCAAACACAGCAGCCTGGACACTACCATCCTCCATTTCCAAGGATAGCACGGAGTGCCAGAGAGCTTAAATGGCTTTTCTACCACACAAAAGCTGAGATATGAACTTTGGCATGTGACAAAGCCCATGACAATGCTACCACTTCATGATGCCTCCATTCAGTAGATGTCAAAAACCACTTCCCCATTCCCTACACGGTATGAAACTTCTTATCCTGGAAACATTATCAATTTCTTAATGAAAATATGTTTCTCAAGCCTTTCCAGAGTGGTGTCTTTGATGTAGGTCAGGAGGAAAAACATTAAGCTCTTGGCTTCATAATGGAGGTGGAGGAAGGGAGTGCTCCGAGATGGACCTCACATCACCCGAAAAGATCTACCAGTTTTGATGAAATATGCAGAAGCAAATAGATATGCCAGCATATTCACTCAATTTAAAAATATAAACTCTGTCTTAAGTACTTCATGTACTGTTCCTACCTAGCTGTAAGTCTTCCCTGGTAACATCTGTAAAGTCTATTATACTTAATGTAGACATCATGAGAGTGCTAAGTGAAGGTCTGAGTTAGACAGGAGTCTCATGTGGAAGGCATACACTTATAATATACAGAATGAACTAGATCCATGTAGAACAGCATGAACCCATTCACCCTCCAGTCACAAAGGTAGGCATATACACACACACACATACACACATACACATACACACACAAACATACATGTAGAAAGTCATACTTGCTTCCTATAACTTGGCTGGAATCCTGTTGGGGATGGAAATAGGAGGCACTTTGCTTTTATTTCATTGTATGTTGTTGCCAAACCTATAATTTACCATATAAACTTTGGGTTTGAGCACAAAATAGTTAAAGACTCTTGAAATCCCTAACTTCTCTGATCTCTCTTAGAAATTTCAGGAATCTATTTTTAAACTGGAAGCTCAGATTTGACCTCTGCTTTTCATTTGCACCCTTCTTTTTCCAGGCAAAGAGCTTGGGCTGCCCTCTCTTGCTCGAAAGCAGAGGAAGAATCCAGCAAAATAAGAAAGTTATTATGTTCCTTTTTCTAAAATACAGGGAAGAGTCCTTTCATTTTGTCTTTTGCACACATTACGTTTACTTGAAATACTTTATTTATTATGTGCTATTAAATTCAGGAGATTGAGTTATAAGTCTTTGGAAAACACTAATATATATTTTGCACACTGCTGACCTCCTGTGGGATCTGTTATCCACTAGGTGCCATGTGTAAGATCCCAGGCATAGTAAAGAAAAGAAAATCCAACCAAATTCTTATTTTTCCTGTCTCAGATGTGAATGTTAACTATTTATTTGGCAAAATATTAAAAAAATTTTTAACTTTACTCACAAATCATTATTTTACTATTGATTCTTCAAAAATTACCCTGCTTAGAGTCAGTAGTTTATTTAATTTCTGAGGTAAAAGTGATCCATGGGAGATCAAAAGCTCCAGATTAGGTTCTTTTGTTTTTTGAAAATAGTTTTTGAAGCACAGGGTACATACATGAAATTTTCCCTTTATAAGGCTATAACTCAATGATTTTTAGTAAACTTACAGAGTTGTATGACCATCACCATTATCCAATTGTAGAATCCCACAACACTCCCCAAAATAATCTCTGTCCCATCTGCCCACCACCACACTACTAAGCATTCTGACTCTATAGGGCTGCTCATTCTCTATATTCAGTATGAGTAGAATTACAGCATATGTGGTCTATCGTGATGGGCTCCTTTCACTTAGCATATTGTTCTTGAGGTTCATCTAAGTGGTAGCAGGTACCAATACTTCACTCTGTCTTATGACTGAATAACATTCCATTGTCTGTATCTACCACATTTGCTTCTCTATTGTTCAGTTGATAGGCATTAAGTTATCTTTGAAGAGCATATTGTAGCTGCTATGGGTGGCACTTGGTGATAGCATCAGGAAACAATGGTTTGGTCTGAGGGAGCTAAGGGTGCTGATGAAAGTGTAACATATGCTTCACTGCCCACTTCCTTCAAGTAGCTGAGACAGTCACAACAACAAAGATGCTGGCACCTCAGAGGTCACTACTCCTATCACTGCTACACAAAGGGGCACTGACTTGTGCCAAGCAGGCACCGAAGATCATCATTCCTTCGTGACACACTCAAGGTCTCACTTTACTATTTGCTATTTAGCCCAGAAAAACAAAGAGGCAACAAGAGGAAAAATTTATGCAAAAGAAATAATGTATCACTCATGTGGGATGGGAAAATAGAAAGTAATTCACGTATGTCTTTATTAACATTGATTTCACTAGTTGGTGTGTGTGTGTATGTTTGAAGAAGCACTCCTGTTTGGTCTAGACAAGGCCAGTGATCTTCTTTCTGAACTGTTTCTCTATTTTTCTGCCTTTAATATGAAGGACACGGACCAGATGCTCTCTAAAGAGGATTATAACTCTAACATTGTGAATTCCAGATGTTTCCTGATTAAGTGTATGAGCACTGATTTCCTCATCTGCAAAATAACCTTTGGAAGGCTGCTGGGAAAATTAAGTAGAGTGCATAAAACAGTTCCTGGAATATAATTCCAGAACAAGGGCTATTACGGTTATTACTAGCCATTATTATAGCATGCTTTAGTATATCATCTGTTGGAAGCCTGAATTCAGTTGTCTGTCTTAATCTGAGTCAAGCTGATTGTGTTAGGAATATATTTTTTTCTTTCTGTCTGAACAACTCAAACATGACCTTATGGAAAATATTTTCCACAAGGGTAAGTTTTGAAAAGACGGACTGATGACTGTGGCCTTGCCACATTGTACCACATGCAACATGCTTCCGAGTGTCCCTGATGTACGGCCAGCTTTCATTCTGAGGTGGATCCTTTCTCATCTTGGAACAAACTACTCTTAGGGTATTTCTGATGACATCTTACAATCACGGAAGTATAAGGCCGAGTGGAGATAATGTTCCTGCCTAAAGTTCAATTTGCTTAATGTGTGAGATGCTCAAAGGGGAGTAAGTGATTTACTGAGCAGTTATTCACTACCAAGATGGAATTAAGTCAGGAGAGAAAATCAGAAGAGCCATGGCAGTGTAAGAACAGAGCCAGTGAGCAGTTGTAAAACTGCACAAAGAGGTTCCAAGATGACAGGAACAATACCTAGTGCCGAAGGACTGGGGAAGCATGGAGGCTTCTTGGAAAAGGCGACACTGAAAAACTGACAAGACACAAGCCCAGAAGGAGAAAAGATGTCCCCAAAGACTGCTGAACAGGAGACAGAACAGGGACCTGAATCGGTACAACCTCACTTTACCATGTTTTCTGCCTCCTCATGCCTCTCCTCTCCTTTTATCCTGGTATCCCTAGGTAAGATCAGCCCTGCTGTTCATGTTTATGCTTTAGAGAAGGAACTCCTGATGAAAAATAAGTGAAAGTGAGTGCTGTATTTCATCTGGACACACAGTACAACCGTGCAGAATCTGATTCCGGAAGTAGGCACCCCAGAGGAGCCTCAAACGTGGCCAGAGTGAAGACCCCTGCAGCTGTGAGGCTAATACAATGGCCTGGAGCCCTTCCCACATTTCTTCGTTAGCAGTTGCTGGTCCAGAAGCCCCTGGAATATTTGTCACCACACATGAAGACTGCTGTTAACCTAACATGCTAACGGCCTTGGCATGAAAGACAGTGTGACTGAAAAAACAGGCACTGAAGTCAACAGACAGGTTAAGGAGACTTACAGTGTCCAGAAGAAGTTTTTCAGCTTTGTCTCGACTGATGCTCTTGTTGTACCACCTGGAAGTAGGAGAAAGTCATGTGTCAATGGCATTTTAAAAATTTCATTAAAAAAAATAATGCCCCCCAAATCATCTATTCACTTTCTGTTTCTATCAGTGCTTTCTAACTCAAAAACCAAGGCATGATCCATTTTTATGTAGTAAAATGTTTACTTGGGGAGGAAAAAATAAAATAGATATGGCAAAATATTGATAACTGTTGAAGCTGGGTTTGGGAATACTGATCATATTATTTTCTGTTTTTGTGCATGTTGGAGATTTTCCATGATATAGTCTCACCAAACATTTAGTTTCCTCTCTATTTCATAAGTCAGCGGGTGGTTGTAAGTAGACAATATTAGCACAGCTATAAAAAGATAATGCCAGTTTGAAAGCTCAGAAAATATCCTTTTGAAACAACTGCCATATTTTCTCCTTGAGGGTTGGTTGTCCAGATCTCTTACAAAGTAATTGCACTATTCTGATAATTCTGTTATCTGAAGAAAAAAACTAATAAGTTCACCTTGTTCTTCCCCTGCTCCAACCTTAAAATCTCCAAAGTATTTCTTCAAGAAGTTCTGATTCTTTCAGTGAGGTGTGTTACTTAGGATCTAAGATCTGAGCAGTATTGTAAGCATCACAACTGAGGTATCACTGCTTCTGGTCTTCTGTGGACTCCGAACTAGGATGCACATTTCTAGATGGAAGGTACTTTGTACACTACAGTCGAATTTTATTAAACATTCAGTAGTTCCATTAAAATCATACCTCTGGGAACTATCCTCCTAAATGATCCGTTTATAAATAAACAGTTTTCACTATCTAAACAGATATTTAATGTCTGGTTCGTTGCCTTAGTTTGGAAGTATTGCAGTAAACTAAATGTTAAGTCTGTTTAAATCTGAGGCAGGGTTCATAGTTTTGTCCCAGTCCTTCTAACCCTTCAACTCCACCATGTAAAACTAATATTTCTGGAGTCTCAATAGAATCTTTTCTTTTTACTCCAGTCTTCTCAGGTACTTGAAAATCATTCCTTTGGTAAAAGGGGAAGGTAGTATATACCTCTCTCCTTCCCTTTCTTTTACTGTTTAGTGGGGCAGATAATAGAACAAAGCACACCAAGAAAAGAAACCATCTGGTATCTTAATAGTTAATCATAACTTACTCAGTGTAGGAAAGATTCCTCAGTACTATATTTTTTTTCCCTAAAAAAGCCCAAAGTATCTTACTCATAGGTTTCCAGGTTGTTTGGAGATTTTTCCACCAGGTAACATCTTGGCACATATCCTTCATGCCTGTTAAAAACGAAGTTAATGTTCAAACTAATATATTAATTAATTTGTACAACTTCATTTTTATAGGACTATTCCACCAAAAGTCAGTTCCAGATGAAAAAGTTTCAGATTATTTTTGTATTTGTGATGTTATATTTTACAGTTTTAGAGTAAGAGAATTGGTAAAAGTAACAAGAGCTCACTATCTTTTAAAAGCAATAGGTTTTACTACTAAAATATAATGAATAACAAAAGTCCATTTTACTTTACAAAGCTCTCTTTGGTGCCTCTCTTTATTGTGAAATGTTCTCTAACGGAAAAAAATAATATTTAGATTCCATTTTTTAAAATAAAGCATTTTTGTGTGTCAGAATCATTATTTTTCCACTTTAATGCCATCACTTTATAGTCAGGAAATTAAAGTAATTAAAGAACTGATTTTCCAACCACAGATCCTAAAAATTTCTCCCACTTGGTATTATAAGCTTGTTAATTCTAGGATTCCCTAACAGAGCTTCTTCAGCTATATATAAACAAACAGAAAGAATAAAGTCAGATTGTATTTGGCAGTGAGAAGGCCATTTTGAACAGGAATTAATATTTGTGCAAAACCAGAAATTAATAAGAGTATCAACATATCTTACACTGATGATTAGCTTTGCAGTTTTCCAACCACTTTCACATTCATTACTTGTTCAAAACCAGAAAGTGACAGCAGTGTCTCTTGCATTTTCTATGCATCTGGCCCTGACCTTTAAAAACCAAGGAACCTCAACTATTTTCAAGACAAGCATGAGTTGGGGCTGTAGCTCGGGGTTGGGGGGCACCTGCCTGGTAAGCACAAGGTCCTGAGTTTGATCCCTGGTACTGGGAAAAAAACAAAAAAGACAAACATATGTAATCTATCATGGCACAGCTTCTTGGAGGACTAAACATCTAGGTTCAGAAACACAGTACTCCAGTCTAACGGATGGGAATCAGCTTGCTGTGAAATTTACCAGTTATCTGGTGTTTTTTGTTTTGCTTTGGTTTTATTTTTTTAGAATTTCTCTTTGCTTTCTCTCTCTCTGCTACACCATAGGCTTACAATTATAACAATATTCTGGTACTGAATACAATAAACTAGTTTTACTATGCCAACGTAAATTGGGTGATGTACACAAATGATAACCCTTATCGGTTATTGTAGATACGGAGAATTTACAAGACCTTTTCATTTCCGTCTTTTCTCTGATTTTGTCAGTACTGTGAGACAGAAAAAGCTGAAATCATCTGTATTTACAGATAAAGAGAGGGATTCCCAGAAGGTAAGTGATTTGACCTCAGACACTTATGAGCAAAGTCCAAGTCCTGTCTCTCCACTGTCACATGCTTTCCCACACTATGATAAAGCAGACCAGGGAAGTTCCCAAACACAGGCCAGCTGCTAAGGGCTCCTCTTTCATGCACTTTGAAGTGCAGATAGAGCCTTTCCAGGGGCCACTGAGCAAAGGGTGAACTGTCACTGGGGGAATGAGGAACTAGAAGAGTTCCTGGCATCTCAGGGCTGCTACATGTCAAAAGACTGAACTGGTTCACTTGCGAGTTAATCCCCGGTATTGAATCTTGCTGACCTGTACTAGTCGGCTGGCAGGGGGAGTTCCAAATGAGGGGACTTTGAGTTTGCTCTTACCTAGTAAGCTGCTTGCGCTTCAATCCACCATTCTCCATCTAATCACATTTTACCCACCTTGCCTCTCCCAGCCCTGCCTCTATAGAGAGGTGGTTAATAGGGATACTTAAAGAGATAATATTTTGAGATTGTAAATTTTAGTGGATTTTAAGTCAAGCCCAAATCTGAAGAATATTTCGGTGCCTCTTTTTTCTTTTTCTAACTCATCAGATTGTTCTGTCTCTTTCCCTCTCTCTCTTCTTTTATCTGAGTAAGGATAGAGTTGGCACATCCATAACCCTACTGGGGGGCAATGTAAATTTAGCAAGTTTTTTGAGAAAATTATTATCAAAATTAAACTATCACATACTCTAACTCAATAACTAAAAATGTTTTATTATGTATTCAAAAGGCTGGCAGCCTTCATCAATAATGCAAGCTCTTTACTTATCCATGTTTAAAATAACAAGAAAAACCCAATAACTTTAGCACTAAATATCCCAGCACAAAATCTTAAAATATTTGCAAGTAAATCATAGACCCTAACACCACCCAATTATGTTAAAAAGAGGTAGATATGTGTATTTATATGATATGCTATATCATTTAATGTTAAAAGAAAGGCAAAAGATAGAATAAATCATCTTAATGCAAACATAAAAACAATACATTTATATCAGTGTAAATTTCTAGTTTAGAGCACACAAAAAACAATGAATAGGAGGGAGGTAGAAAGTACACAGAAAGCTTATTTTTCATATATCTTTTACCTAGTCTTTCTTTTTTTTCTCCTTTCTCCCCTCTTTTCACACTGATGATCTAACTGAGGGCATTGTACGTGGTAGGCAAGCATTCTGCCACTGAGCTATATTCTTACCATCAATCTATTTTCATTTTTTTCAAATAAAATATTGACACAGGCAAAGTTAGGATATTTTCTCTTTTTTCATATTTTTAGTTAATAATAATCTTATGCATTAAAACATTAAGCTTTTAAAATTAATATTAAAATATATTCTAATTATTAATTTAGCATTAATATACAGGAATGTAGTAGTCACAGTGTTGTAGGTATTTGCAAAATATTGGGAGATAGCCCAAGTGCCTTCGAAGGAAATTTGCTAAATTAGGAAAAATTTATGTGCTGAATCTATGCAATCATTGAACTCATATTCTGGAAAATATTCCATCACAAATACCTCTGATATAAAAAGCCTCGTAAAGTAGTATTAATATCATTTGTTAGAGCTAGGGACTAGTATCTACGTCTGAGAACATTCTCAATACTAGTAAGAGTAATTTTGTATTTCAGGTTAAATAAGTGCTGACAAGACTTTTTTAAACTTAAAAATCTCATACTTGGCAAAGAGTATTTGTGCAACCTTATTTTTTCCATAAATCACCTGGATGGCTAGTGGAATGATGGTAATCCTAATTAAATCTGTAGTATGTTCTGATGCTTCCTAATTTAATCACAGATCTGTGCCCTCGCTACACTCCTTTTCTTTCCACCAAACATAAGCACTTCATTATGGAGTGTACGTCTGCCGCACATTAACACTCAAGAACAACAGTGGTGGGCAGAACAAGTTCTAACCTCTCGAACTGCAGATGTCAGTGGAAAAACCCAGGGGATTTTTAGGTGAGTGGGGCAGGAGGACTGAAGATGGGTACAGAGAGTGAGCAAGCAAGTGGTTGCCTCCAGGCCACTTCTGAGAAGAGGAAAGAATCCTCCCACTGCTCCTCCTCCTCTCGCGCTGTTTTCCTTTCCCCTTCAGTGCCGAGGGCCTGGTGGGCACTCTGAACAAGTTGGGCCTGATCCCTGCAGCACTGTCTTTGATTTCACAGCACCTCAAATGCTGGGTCGGTAACCACAAAGATGCCTTCCTTACCCGTTCCTGTCTTGAACTCTCCACCAGTGACTCTCAGAACTGTCCATCAGGTAGTACTCTTCATTACGCCGCAGTGCCAGCTCCTGAGGACCATTGGTTTGGTAGTCATACAGCGCAATCACCAGGATCTCTTCAGGTTCCTGAAGTGATCGCTAGGGAAGGGATAACAAAACCAAGCAAAGACATTTTAAAAAATGGTGAAGTGCAAAGCAAGGTCAGCAAACTCCAAAGCTGTAACTTACTCTGGATTCATGCCAGGTCAATACATTAGCTCCTACCATCCGAGGAGATAAACTGGTATGTAGACGTAATCTGTTTTCCTCTATTTTTTTAATAAGCTAGAATTATGCTGCTAAGTAGAATACAACAACATCAGTATCCAATTCTATGAGGTAAATCTCAGCCACAGTGAGTTCCAAGCAGCCGTTAGTCTGCCGGTGTCTCTGTCTGCACCATGTCCTGCTCTGCAGTCTCTGCCAGAAGCATCACACTGTGGAAGGAAGCATATTCAGCACCATGTCACTTTGGCCCATGCTTGGCTGATTTGATTTTGGGTCTGTCCACGTTCATAGACTCGGAGGCTACTGGTGCTGAAATTTCTCTGAGCGATCATTTAATTCTCTCTTTCATTTAGGATGTGGTAACAGGCTCAGATGGGGAAACAGATATGGCCAATTGAGGGAAATCAGTCTTAATGCTTCCTCCACTGCTCGTCAGCAAGCTCCGCTCTTTGTCTTGTACCCACTCAGGCCTACACCTGTCTTGAAGTACCTGTTTTAGGATAAAAACATTTAGAATGCGAAGAGTAGATCCGAAATCAGTCACCAGAGTTCAGAATGAATGTAATTGCAACACGGTGGCAGACTCAGGGTCAGAGTAAATATGGAGAAAAGACTGAGTTCCTAGCTAGGAAGTGACAGTGTCTGAAGTCACGAGATCGCTCAGTATAAGGAAGTATTTGAGGGCATAAAAATACCCAAGCTAAACAATGAGGGGGTTTTATCTCACTGATGTAGAACATTCCCAGATTGGAATCTGAAGCTCAGGGAGATGTGGAGTAATGAGGTGGCAGACTGCTGATGCCTACAGACAAGTGTGGAGACATTGGAGGCTTTTGCTTAGGAACTAGTGGAAGAAGGAACAGTGCCCACGGGAACCTGGAGAAGAAACAAGAGAAAAGTAGCATGACACTACTAGAGGTCCAGCTCACTGGTTAATCCCTAGGAAGAGAAGGATCAGAGAAGAACTCTCAAGTTATGTGATACTTTCTCCACAGGGACATCTAGGCGTGTTTGGGCTATTACAAGTTTGGTAGAGGCAACAAGGGCTGGTGGACAAGGGCTACTGTAGAATGCTCCGCAGTGTCTGACATTCCATTAGACAACAATGTAGTAAAAAAAAATCTGTTTATGATTATGACATATACAAAGACCCTAAGCCTAGGTCCTAGCTCTACCCGATACTAGATTTCCCAGGAATGCACTGAGGGATCCTTACACTTAATTTAATTCAGAACTGGACCGAGATTGTTTTACCACTGTAGAAAATCATATCACAAGTGGTTGCAACATTGTGTTTGGGTCACCAGTAAAACATTTATGTATCTGTTGCATTTGAACTGCAAAATTCAATGGGATTCTGCCCTCAGGTGCAAGCAGTTGGTTAGTATATTTTTTGGGACCTTCATGTCTCAATATTTATATATAGAAACACATGTTATATAAATTCTGCCATGTTTAATATTATAGTTATGCTATGTGTTACTTCTTCTACAAATACATGCCTATAAAAGCTATATTTTTTATGGCTTTCTTTTGAGGATAACAAAAGGAATTTTACAAAATATTTGTCAGAAAAGGGAGTGCTGGGTTTGATATAGTCAAGATCCACTGGATTAAGGTCAGAAAATCAAGGATTGCATTGGTACAGACAGAAGATCTATGCTGTGAGGGATATGGGGCTCAGTCTTCCTGGCCACTCCATATAGGCCGAAGACCCTGTTCTCCGGCTCCCAAGAACTGTCCTGGCACCAGTGGGGTGGTATTGATGGGTCAAAGAGCTTCACAGAAAGCCCCAGGAGCAGGAGCAGAGAAAGGGCACCTCACAGGGAGCCTGGGGACGGACTGGGCACACACTTCCTCAGTGGCTTCTGAGAAGCCCCTCTGTTGCCACGAAAGGCTCTTACAGAAACTTGAGGAGGGCCAAGCGGGACTGGAATTCGGACTTCGCTGTGAAGCTGAGGTCCTTCCCACCACAAGCAGGATAGGCCTGGGTTTGTCAGCTGCTTTCGCCAGGGATATTCTCCATCTTAAATAAAAATAGCCTCTGTCGACTTGCAGAAGGAAGAATGAGAGGAAGACCTCTCATACATGCTCACGTGGAACAGAGGCCCAGAAGCACAACTGTTTCTCTGTATGCTAACCTGAAATGTCATGACCCTTCGAGTGACAGAGGAAGGTAGAGGGAGAAGCGGCTTCAAAGGCTCAGGATCAGAGAATCCCAGCAAAGGTTTTAGACATGTGCTTGAAATTAAGAGTCATAATCACACGCCCTGTGGTCTGATGTTCAAAATGGTCTGAAAGCTGCTTCTCCAAGAGCCGGAGTGGTGGAGTCCAAGGAGCAAGGGGCGCCGGGGGCGGGGTCAGACCAACTTGAGAGGAGAGGCGGGTTCGGCGGGACTGGGAGGAGCTGTCTCTAGGGAGGGTGGTGACTTCCCACATCCTCAGGTCTGTGGAACAACGTAAGGAAAGAGCTCATTTCCTGCTGCAGTCTAAGTGCTCTTCTTTTAGGGTGTGAGTGAGTGGGCTGTTGGCAGATCCAACCCCAGCGAGCCTGGGTGCTTTACAGCTTCACTGATGGGGAAGCTGCCAGTTTTGAAATATCACCATGTCGGCTGGAGGAAAAAGAGGAAAGAAAAAGAATTTAAAAAGCAGAGATCACTCTCCAGCAAGAAACATGAGGAAGTAGACTTGGTAGGTTCTGGAACAGAGGGTCAGTACCTGAATGCAGGTAGCCATTAATACTGATATGACCCCAGGGTGAGGACCTACTCCCCTGAACTCTTTTTTCTGCCTTAACAGAGTAAATTTTCCCCATCTAAGTATTATAAGTCAGTACATGACAGAGCAGTGGTTCTCAAACTTGAATGTACCTCAGAAACACCTGGAGGCCTATTGAAGTCCAGATTACAGGTCCTTTCACAGGGATTCGGATGGGGCAGGTCAAGCGGCCACCGAGAATTTGCATTTCTAACATGCTCTGAGCTGACTCAGGCTGAGGCCCACCTCTGGTCTAGGTCTGTGTTTTGAGAAGCACCCCTAGAGTTAAAGACCATCACACCAGAAACTCAAGGTCCTGCCAAGAGGGTGAATGGTCTTGAGAGAGCCTCTCCTGGAGTTCCTTTATCTAAGCTTTAAAATGAGAATAAGGGGCTGAGGATGAAGCTTAGTGGTATAGAACTTGCTTAGCATGCATGAAACTCCAGGTTCAATGTCCAGTACCACAAAAAAGACAGAAAGCAAGAAAGAGAGAGACACATACAAACAGACAAACAGGCAGGCAGGCAGGCAGAGAGAGAGAGATAGACGGAGAGAGAATAAAAATGAAACATGAAACTATTACCCCATGAAGTGGACAGGAAAGATTATTAGTTAATATAGGCAGTTAAGGGGTGGAAGTACTTTAAACATGTGAAATATTATCAAATGTGTCTCCAAAGCAATCACACCCATGTCAAAGTGTAAACACATAGTTGATAGGATGAGTGTGGAATGGAAACGGAAGTGGCTGTTTGTGGCTAAACCCATGGAGCAGCTCAAGAGAGTAATGTGTTGAATTCAGCAGGACCCAGGCAGCCTGCTGATGTGCCCAGTGTGTGAGAAAAACAGGCAGATGCCAGTCAGACCTGCAGTGCTGCCCCCACCTCCTCCACACCTAGAGCCTGGGCTCTCACTTACCCTGTTGTCTTCAGGAGTAGGAGGAAGAGGCTTTTTTGAAGCTGAAATGAGAAAAACAAAAAAAGAAAGTGATCATGAGACACCGAGCTTTTCAGAGAAAAGAGGCCTAAGAAGAACAAGAGAAGGGAAGGGGCTAGAAAGAGGCAACAAGACACAGAGGAACCAGAATAGGCCTTGGCAGAGACTGTCTTTTGTCTTTGGGTGGCTGGTTTCCAGTTCCTTTTTTCTAGAGGCACCAGGAGCTTCCAGAAATCGATATCATGGGATCTTCCCTTCTTTGTTTTTGAAGAAAGACTGACTGGGGAGAGAGGTGGTACCTGGGCCCTTCCCTCCAGGACAGAGACTTCCGTGAATCTATCTGCAACCCAGAGAGGGACTAGGTAACTCAGGGGGTGTTGACCTGCTGGTTTCCGGAAGCTGAGGAGGGGGAGGCTGAGGGAGGGAGACACTGTGCTGCTTCTTCAGTGGGATGAAAGTGCTTTCAGTTGTCTTGAGGCATCTGACGATGTGTTCCTGCTGCCTTCCCCAAGCTACACACCCTCCATGCTTCTCTCTGCCTTTCCGTATTTGTGCCTCTACACCTGCCTCTCATTATCTCTTCTCTTTCTCCTTTCTTCCTTTCTCCTCTTTTATTTATCTCTTTTTCCCTCTCTGTCTCCTTTCATCTCCATCTTTCACTATTTCTCCTTTGTGGCACCACCAAGGTCAGGCCTGTAATCAATGAACCACAGCTGTGTGTGTGTCTGAGCGTGTGTGTGAGGGTGTGAGAAGGTGCTTCATGGGCTTCTGCTCAGTACAAAGATCTCTTTGACCATAAGAGACAAGCAGGAAGAGGGCTCTGGAGATTGGTGTGAGATCCTCATCTACACATGCAGTGGACTTGAAGGTAGATAGCCACATGAGGGATGTGGCAGAGGATGTTCACATGTGAGTTTGGAGCGCACTCCTGTGCTGACTCTTTAAGCAAGCATAGGCCAAAGCAATATATGGGGTGTACAACTGATGTACAAGGAGGAAACACACATAATTAGAAGCATGGTTCCTATGTAGCACTCAGACCAGAGCCAGGGAACTGGTGTCCAAGGCTCAGCATGACGAGCTGCATGACCCTGGGCTCTTTCCAGTGTGGGACATTCTGTGACTGACCTCTTTTTCTGTGGCCTTGGTCTTTCATCTTCCCTCCCTTCTGCCTCTCCTGGGTGACACTGTTATGGTATGATTAGGGCTGGTTCTAGTTGCAGAAAGGGGTATAACTATGAATTATTGTTGCAGGTTTGATTTCCATTTAACTACTTTTACTTCTTCCCTGATACACACACCTGTGGCTATATCTCAGCCTCAAATTCTTTCATCCAGAAATATGAAAGACAAACAGACACAATGATCATTTAACCAGAACTCAACTTCCAGTAGCTGTGCCAAGAGCATTCACTGGCTCCAAATATCTCCTCCTAACAAGCACACAATACAGCTGCCTATTATCATCATCCCAATTTACAGATGAAAAAAACTGCCCCACAGGCTCAGAGCAGTTTAGAAACATATATAAAGTCACACAGCAATGAAATAATGGGGGCAGGACTCGCCCCAGATGTTTGTTTATACTGTAAAGCCTGGGCTCATCAGTCCTGCACTGTCAATGTACAAAAACCCAAGAATTTGTGAGTCTAGCTAGGCATGGTGCTCACATCTGTAATTCCAGTACATGTGGGAATCTTAGGCAGGACGATCACCGAGAGTTCAAGACTAGCCTGAGGTACATAGTGAGTCCAGGGTCAGCCAGAACTACAAAGTGAGACCTTGTCTCAAAAAACTAAAATAAATAAATAAATAAATAGTGAATTTTCCCCTCAGATATACAACCATGTGGTATGTTCAGAGCACAATATGCTTCTTAAAAGCTGCTCCCCAATCTGTCAAAACTATAGTGGGTGATGTTCTTTATATAAGTCAGAGAGGGTGGTGTAAGGAGAAGCTAAATGTGTGTGGTGGAGGATCACAGTGTGCTGCAAGGCAAAAGCAACACCATTAGCAGACTGGCACACTCCAGGGGTGGCTGAGAGCTGTTAGCCCCTGGGTTCCCATGGGGAGGGGCTTGCCATGACCGAGAGTAACTATGGTGAGTCATTTGCGCGCTCCTAACACCTGCTATCACGTGTGCAGACTCTGCTGGGGGAAAGTCTGTGCACTGCAGAGGAAAAACTGCAACACACATTGTGACAACTGGAAACTGGAAACTGAGAACCCAGGCTCACAGAAAGTCACGCTGGGAAGGGGACATAGAAATTACTTCACTGTCAGTCACTAAGATCCTCCCTACCATTTAGACACGAGGACGTGACGGGTCTTGATGGTGAATTGCCCCTTGGAGGCCCAGGTGCTGGGAGGAATATGGAGAGCAGATCTCTAGTGTTGCAGAAGCAAGCCCACGCCATCCTCCTAGCATCGTCGTTCCCCTAATACCAAGCTTTCTTTTCTTTCCCACAGAATACAAGCTCTTGGGAGAAGGGCTAACACGGTTGCAGAGCTAACTCCTAAAGTCACAGGGTCAGTAACTTCTAAGACTTAGAAATGTTGCTCTCTTGGGCCAGTGAGCTGATAGCCTTAAGGGACTTTTTCCCCAACATGCAAGTGAGAAGTGGTGGTTTTTAAAGTGTTACTGAGAGGGGCTGTGACTCAGGAAGCCACACAAAACCTGGCCACGTGTTACATCGACCTTGAGTTGTCAATCTAATATATGTAACTTAATGTAAAAAAGAAACTGACAGATGAGAAAGGGTAATTGTGGTAGGAAAGGTTGGAAGGAGGGAAATGGAGCAAAAGAGTTTTCATGGCCCATTGTCCCCATTCTATGATGGTTCTACAGCGCCTTGCTTAGCTCTATAGCCCTGCACATACTTCAGTGTTCAAGGTCAGCCACACCTTAAACGTCATACCTCCTACTCCAGAGGGCTGTGAGAAATGAAACATTAAATATGGGAAAGTGCATTAGATAGGGAGGTTGCTGTTCCAAAGTCAAAATGTAAGGTAAAGTCAAGTTGGATTCCAATGACAAGAGCTTGAGCCTTTATATCAAAGGCCAAGAAACAACTTCCTTTGTTTTCACTTTGCATTTAGACTGCTGAGACTGGGGAGGTCAAGAACAAGGTTAGAGAAGTAGGAAGAAACTACAGAGTAAAATAAAGTCTATTTTTTTCTCCCTTTTTCCCCAAGTTGAATTTGTGTGTTAAACATGGGTATCACATGATGTCATGGTGACAAAAAAGTGAATATTATTCTGTACTTCTTAAGACCGTATCTATATTTAAGTAGACCATGCCGTTCAAATTTCCTAACCCGAGATGATAGCAGTGATTCCTAATGTTTACCGTGCACATAAATCTCCTGGGGATCTCATTAAAATGCACATTCTGATCCAATAGATTTGGGCTGGGACCACAGAATGTGCATTCTAACTAGCTCCTAGGGCGTGCTGATGCAGGTTGTCAACGGACCACACTTTGAGCCACGAGATGTACAGCATCAGCTTTGTGGTGAAAATGCATGAATAGGCTGGTGGGAAATAGAGATGAGGATTTTCCTCTGAATATGTACGATTTCACATTCAATCCGTGACACTCTCAGTGATGGGACACTGAGAACTTTTCATCTTTATAGTGCTTTTACAAAAACCAGATGGGACTCCCAGTCTTACCATTCTTGGTTGGATCATAATGAGCACAACCTGCTGCAAGCTTCTCCATCTGAGAGCAGCACCTCCACCTCCCATCCATCCAGAAATTAGGGTGGTACTTGGACATCAGACTGTTATTATTTCTTGTTTCTAAAAGGGGTTGACACCAGGAGAAAAGTTATTTCAGGTCAGTCTATGAAAGGACATTGATTCTAAGGCTCCCTGAGATTGGACCCAACTGTGAGACTCGAAAGAACATCTCCCAGAGCAGTCAGAAAAGTGGCAAGCAAATTCACTGTGCTATTTCCTGAGGGAGGTGTGCTGGATTTAACCTTCAGCAGACCTGGGCTCTTCTCTGGCTAGGTCTCCAGTTGGCTGTGTGTTGTTGAGTTGCATGAACGGGCCTCTAGAGCCTCCTCTCCTCCGCAACCCACTAACCAGAGAGGTCGGTAAGCTCACTGAGAGATCAGAGGGCCCCCCACAGGTGTGGTAGCAGTAACTGGAAGAAAGGCCACCTCCTCCTCATCTCCTCGCAACCTGCACCTTCAACCGCAGCAACTTTGTTTTTATCCCTTAGAGACACGTAGCCCTGAGGTAAGATTTTGGTAGGAAATAAAGGGATCTTGTTACTGCACAATAAAAGTGTAAAACCCACAGACGCAGACACTTTATTTCTAGCACTCCTTCCAACTTCAATACAGTTCACGGAGGGAGGCTGTTAGGGGAGCACTTTCCAATTTCTCGAGCACTTGCCTGTCCATATTTCACTGGAGACTCACAACAGTCTTGGAAGTAGAATTTGTACAGCTGTTTTCCAGACTTGCTTATCCATAGATCTCATAGCTACTTATAAACAGATTACTACCGGAGTCCAGACTTCCTGACACATGGGATGCTTCCAGAATAATAAGGAATATTGTTCAAGTGCTATATTGGGGCTAAGTATTATTCTAAGTAACTCACATGTCCTAATTCATTTAATTCTCACAACAACCCTCTGACTACCAGTAGTCAAAATTTATATTTGAGGAAATAGGACCACAAAGGTCAAGGGACTTGGTCAAGATCACACACTGCTAACTGGCAGAGCTAGATTTTCCACGTAGCAGTCTGCTCTATATCCCATGGGCTCTGACACTATGCTAGTTCTGAGTATGCTGTCAGGGAGGTTAGGCTTAAGAAATACCCTTATTGACTGTCTAAACGACTTTAAACCTTGCTAGTTTTTATTGGATGCTGAAGGGAAATCAAGATTTTTACTCACCTTGACCCTGCAGACAGGTACTCCTATTCCTGCCACTCTCCTTGCTTAGTACATGGGGAAACTGAAGCTTGGAGCAGATAAGAAATGGCCGAAAAGCTAAGAGTATGTGGAAGAAGTAGGATTTAAACCCTAGTCTTCCAATTCAAGGGCCGACACTCTTACTGTGTCACTATGTCAGAATTTGCTAAATGCTTCCTTAAAAGGCCAGATAATACATGTTTTGCGTTTTGCTGGCCAAGAGACAAAATTAAAGATGTTATATGGATGCTTACATAATCCTTTAAAATGAACCACTTAAAATATAAGCACCATTCTGAGCTTGGAGCCTTATAAGAATAGGAGACAGTTGGGCCTGGGGATTTAGCTCAGTGGTTCCGGCGCCTGTCTTGCAGGCGCAGGGACCCGGGTTCAATCCCTGGTAACCACATACCATACTGGGTGTGGAGACTCACGCCCAGCAGCAACCAGTACCACATACCACAGTGCAGGGCGTGGTGGCTCACGCCTGTAATCCCAGCACTCAGGAGGCAGAGGCAGGAGGATTGCTGTGATGTGAGTTTGAGGCTGAGCTCAGGGCCAGCCTGAACCACAAAGCGAGACCCTGTCTCAAAAAACCTAAAAAAAAAAAAAAAAAAAATAGGAGACAGTCTATCTGTCCAATCTTGATTATCCTGGTTGTAAAAGCTTGGGAACTTCATCAACCCCCTCAGGGTGAAGTGTATGAGATCAGGTGCTCTCAAACCACACTCTCTTCTTTCATGAAACTGGAGCCTACCATGGGATCAAGGACCTCTGTAATTCAGTGACATAGAAGTTGAGTTACCTTCTTTAAGGGCCAGCACCCACCGCTGCCGGCTCTCGCGGTCTGGAGCAAACACATACAAGAGGTAGTTGTCGTGCACAACCTGGAGACACACACACACAGAGTCCCAGGTGAGTAGAGTGGTAATAACAGCAGGCCCATCTGGTTTTTGGAGCTGAGGATGGGGCTTCCAATATTAGTCATATAAGCACATCTGAATAATTAGGGAACCAGTGGCCTTTTCACCCAGATATTTGTGTCCTGTGCAAATGCAGGATGAATCTCCATAGTTCTCTCATGAATCTCTTCATGAATCTCTCATGAATCTCTTCATGAATCTCTCATCAGAGATTCCTGCCACAGGTAAAGTAAGTGTTAAAAGAGTGACAGGAAGGTCTCTTGCTAGGTAGGACATTTATTTATTTTAAGTTTTCAGTGATTAAAAAGTACTCTGACTGCATAAGGAAGAGCAAGTAGTTAGATGACAAATGCATATGAAGATTTTTAACAACATTTCTTGTTTTAAAATAGTTTTAGATTCACAAGTTCCAAAAATAGTACAGAGTTCCTGTATGCTTCCACCCACCTTTCCCCTGCTGATAACATCTTACATAACCCCAGCACATTTTTAAAGCAGGAAATTGACATTGGTACGATTCTATCAACTAGACTACAGACCTTTGAATTTCACCAATTTTTTTCATGCACTCATTTGCAGTTGGGATTTTTGTTTATTTGTTTGTTTGTTTCAGTTGGAATTTTTAATAGCTGGGAACCAGCAACATTCCTTTCACCATCAGTCCTAGAAATTCCAACTTGTGGAGGCTGCTTTTCTACCAGAAAAAGATTCCTTTTTTATATCCCATCAAAAATAGGTTGGCAAACAACAATGAGACAGTGAGATACGCCTTTGGAGCCATAAATGTTGAGTGGTAAGCCAGACAGACACTCCAAAAGGACACCCTCCAGCACTGTCCAGCAGAACTTTCTGCAGTGAGATGTATTTTGTAATGTGTGATGTCCAAAGCTAGCCTTATTAGCCATACATTGCTACTGAACATGTGTAATGCGCCCAGTGTGACCAGGGGGCTAAAATATTAGTATCACTTAATTTTAATTAATTTATAATCAAACATATACAATCACATGTTGCTCATAGTTAAAACTGTGGACAGAATAACCATTTCCAGATTCTATTCACTCAGATTATAAAAGCTGAGACTTTGTCCCTTGTAGATACCAACTAATTCACAGCACATAATTGGAATCAGTCGCTCCAAATCAGGAGCCACCTGTACTTAAAGCACTCAAGGCTTGGAGTCATCAATAGAAGTTCTTTTTTCTTTCCTCAGGAGCAGAGTAATCAGGATTTTCACTGAGGCAGGGAAGATACATGAGAAATGGGAACGAAGAATAACAGTCTTTTCACAATTTTATGCTTAGATTTTGTGGAAGAGGTGAGTGAGTGTCACTGATTGGAAGAACAACGTAGAAGTTTCCTTATGGACTTAGTCTAAGTTCTATCCTGGACCAGAGCCATTTCTTTCTTACTTTCTGTCATAATGACTTAGGGTTTTAACCATAGCTCAGGGAATGGGAAACTATACACTTTAGGACTGATGGACTTACCTGAAATGGGTACTTATAGTGGCATGGGATGCTAATGTCACTTTTCACAATCTCCACACATTTAATTCTGGAAAGTTCAATGGAGCCCTTCAACGTGCGCTTTTTCTGTGAGAAAATAAGAACATCTCATTTAAGTAAAACAGAAGATGATATTTTTGCCCAGGTTGCTTCTATAAATCTACTACTAGAAAAGTTGCATTAGCACTATAAACCAACTGTCTGCTGGCCTTTCGTCTGAGAAAGACTTGGAGTGGACTCATGGGAGAACGTGCCTTCTGAATTGTTTCTTGATGAGGTGACTAATTTTTATTCATTGAGCCATGGTATCACAACAGAGCCTTGGTAGTGAACAGCAATATTTGTAAAACTCACTGCTCGGATGGATAGTACAATCTGTGGACAGTGAACCTTGCATATGCCAACCCATGGCTTCTCAGAATTCTAACTAGGCTCAGGCCTGACCTGGGTAGTGATGTATTATGTTAGTGATAGCTTTCTTTTCTACACGGGGCTTCTCCCCACTCCTTAGGTATTCACAGTCCCACAATGACAGTTCTGTAAGATATTCCTGTCTGTGCTCTGTAATTGTTCCTTTTCTACTCCTTTCCACTCCTCATCAGATTTTACTGGCTTCAAATCTCATGCCCTTGCAGGTATAGTTTCTTGATAATGAATTCGCTTATACGATAGTCTGTGATGTATAATGATGTTACATGTCACCCCTTTGTAAGGGACTTCATGTTTGGAGAAAAGGACAGGATAGATCTTCAATAGGATAGATTCTATTGGTGGACTGTCAACTCCATGGAAGGAAAATGCTTTCAGAGAGCGGAAGCCTTTCCTAGGTGCCTAGAATTAAGATGTCATTGAAAACAGTTTAATTCAGCTATGAAACAAGTTACAACACATTTTACTAAGACATCCTTCCCAGCAGAGTGCAGTGGTGAGGAAATGAACACAACCTGGAAAAGGTGAAGGCTCAGGTTGCCCTCTACCTCTTTCCAGCTCTGTGATAATGGGCAACTCTTCTGGACCTATGGGATCTTGGATTGATTCTATAAGGAAAAAAACACCTCGTAAGGATAAAACACTTACTTTTAGATGCTTTATGGGAGAATAAAACAGGGCAGTATAAACAAAGTATTGGAGTCATAACAAGTATCTTCAAGAAAGGGAACCCTCTTGACAAAAGATATTAAGAGCATCCTAACTATTGCACTAGAGTAATGATTTAGGAGTGTACTAGTCCAGTCTTAGCCTAGTACTAGTCCAGTACTAGGCTATCATCTCCAGAAGTGAGTAGACCCTATGAAATACAGGGAAGCTCTGTGGTTTTTCTTTTAAATTGTCTTTATAAAAGTTATTCATTCGTGAAAGTATAAAACACACCCCACATTTACACAAACAAAATAATATGGAGGCACATGAAAAAGCGATTTATAAATTTAGATTAACCATTTGGGGTGGATTGGTCTTTCCTTGCACATTTATAGAGTATATTTAAACAAAAATGAGCATTTATTGTACATTTGGTTTATTGTAAATTTGCTTTTGTGATCTACTGAGGCATTAGAAAGTCTGTTTTCCTATAAAAAACCTCTGAAAACATGGGCCTTTTTGACGTAAGCCATCTCCTCATCTAGTTCTTCCGTAGCTAGAATACATGCTGTGATGCTGCCCATAATCATACTTCTCAGGAATGGCTAATCTGTTTTTCAAAAACGGAAGAGCATAAAAAAATCACCCCTCAACAGTCATCTGAGCTCCTGGTAAATAGCCTGAGCTTTGAGGTTACCTTGCTTCTGTCACTGTGGGGTTATTTCCCGAGAACAGACACTGAAATGAAATGAAACCCTCGATGCCATAATGTGACAGCTCTGCTGACACTGTTGTCTTTGGAAATTACTTAGTTCAGAGCTTCACAAAGCCAGAAACAAAGACATTTGTGACATGGCCCCGGTGACTACACCCTAGATGGTCCTCAGTGCTGCTCAGCTAAGGAGAGAGGAGCAGAGCTCACCATGCTGGAGCACACTTAAAACAACTTTAGTTGGATTTAAGCTAATGCATTTAACTGCTCTAAGAAATTTCGATTGAGGTACAGCTCTGAATAAGATGCTGTTCTGAGTTCAAGAAATGGACCGATGAGGCTCACATTGTACATTTGTAATCCCCAGTTAACATCTCTCCTCAGGGCTTTTTGTTTTCACCATGGCACAAAAGCATTCATTAAAAACTGTATTTCAATTTTTTATTTTAATCTTTTTCATAGGCTGGCAAGAGAGAAGCTGGCCACATGCTCAGGAGGGAATGGAGCTCATATTCCGTAGAGTGGTATGCTGCCAAGGTAGAATATTTGGTAGCTGAGGCATATTCAATGCATTTTTTACTTATAAGACTTTCAGCTTAGGATGGCCTTATCGGGATGTGACCCACTGAGTTTGGGAAGGTAGAAAACAGAAGCTATAATGACAAGAACAACTTGTCATTGGTCAGGCCTCTAGAGAGAGGGTGCTTGAGAAGAGATCAGAAAGCCAGGTAGGATCCGTCTGCAAGCAGGTAAAGGGGAGTGGGCATCCTTGGCAGAGCAAAGAGCAGGAGCAAAATCCCCAGGCAGAAAAGCGCTAAGCCAGACTTTCATGGCAAGCAGACTATAAAGTGGACGTAAACCTAAACTGGAATCAAGAATAGGCATAAAAATCCTATGTGAAGTAGAAATAAAATGTGAGCCAAACAGTAACTAAAAATTTTCCAGTTGGCACATTGAAAAATAATAAAACCAGGAAAATGAATTTCAGCAATTATGCCATTAGATATATACCCCAAGGTATATATCTAACATGCCATCATTTTCAACTATAAACCATATAAAAACTAATGCAATACATTCTTTGTTAGTACTGTCTCTGAACTTGTGTTTTCTAACACATCTCAGTTTGGTCTGGCCTTGTTTTAAGTGCTCAGTAGCAACATTGTTTTCAAGGACGTTTTCCCCTCGTTACTCAGATGATCTACTTTGATTTCTTCAAATTCCTTGACTATGAACATGGATTGCGAGAGACGTTAGCCTGTCGGGAGAGCCTGCTCTCAGCTTCGCTCATCTGTTGGAGTGGATTCCATGCTTGACCACCAACTTCACGCTCATCCCCACGTAAGTGCTTGAGTTTGTCCCCTATAATCCACACCATCTGGCTTGTCTCTCCAGGACCCCTGGCCAGTCCTCCTTGGCTCTCACAAGACCTCATCTGTGGGAAACAGGAGGACTCACTGTGCGTGCCTCAGTCGGTCACTGGAGAGCTACTGCTCCCTGAGTAAACACAGTTCAGTCTCTGGGAAATGGCAATTGCCTGTAATCATCCCTAACAACGGCACTATTTCTGCAAAATTCCAGGGTAAGTCCTTCCAAGGAAACCGCACAAAAGCCACCAGAGTGACACCAAATAAAACCCATTCTTATCCCTGTTTGTTCTTCTGTCTGCACCACGTAGGATGAAAATCACAGGACTTCGCTTAGCCTTGTTTTTCTTGGCTGTGTTCATTACTCTACTGACCTCACATTCGAATGTCTCATCCAGACATCTGAGTATATCAAATGCAATCCAGGACGTTGGTGTGTAGAAACTGCCAATGGCTTTTACA
>PVIR01018266.1:10141-33722 GCA_004026965.1 Petromus typicus | reverse complement strand
TCAGTGGTTCCGGTGCCTGTCTGGCAAGCACAAGGACCCGGGTTTGATTCCCCGGTAACCACATAACAATACTGGGTGTGGAGTCCAACAACAAGCAGCAACCAGTACCACATACCACAGTGCCGGGCGTGGTGGCTCACGCCTGTAATCCCAGCACTCGGGAGGCAGAGGCAGGAGGATTGCTGTGATGTGAGTTGGAGGCTGAGCTCAGGGCCAGCCTGAACCACAAAAGTGAGACCCTGTCTCCAAAAACCTAAAAAAAAAAAAAAAAAAAAAAATCTTAAAAAAGAAAAAAGAAAAGAATCGATAACTAACTTCCTTCCTTAAATGCTTAAGAGGTACAAAGGTATCTACCTTCAAAGAATGGCCATTAAGAAACAATTGAGCCTGGCACAGTGGCTCACACCTGTAATCCCAACACTTGGGAGGCAGAGGCAGGAGGATTGCTGTGAGTTCGAGGCTGAGCTCAGGGCCAGCCTGAACTACAAAGTGAGACCTTGTCTCAAAAACGAAAAAAAAAAAAAAAAGAAGCAGTTGAACTTAAAGAGCTTATTAATAGACATCTATTTATTTTATGAGGAAAACTTAAATACAAATTTACATACCAGGATATTCATGGAAGGCAAGTTTTAATAGCAAAAATTTGGAAGCAATCCACATATCCAGAAAGAAGAAAATGAATGATAATTAGACTAAAAATGTATCTACTATGGTGTTCATGGTTTTTCAGGACTGATTTTTGTTTTTGACATTTTCTGACTTCTCTATTAAGTTTAGTAACAGGCAAAAATATAGCTAATATTTTTGGCTAATAACAACGATGCAATTTTACTTATGAATGACCTACTATCAGGCACTATGTTATCAGGTATTTTAGATACAGTTGAATGGCCTTCACTACTACCAAGCAAGTATTATTAGCATTTTGGACAGAGGGTACTAGAGATTGAACTCATGACCTGTGCACTGAGCTACATCTCCAGCCCCTTTTTAATTTTTAATTTTGAGAAAGGGTTCCACCAAGCTCAAACTTATGATCCTCCTGTCGTAGCCTCCCCCAGTGCTGGGATTACAGGTGTGTATCACCATGACCAGCTTCTTAGCTGCATTTTACATTAAAAAAAAATGGCCACCTCTAATTTTTACCAGTCACCTGTTTTGCAGTATGAATTATTAGTTCTTTTCTAAAACAACCAATCTGACATCAGATAGTCTAGGCTCTCGTCTCTTGGTTTGGTGCCTAGGTTTGGAACCACACGGGACTTACAGTCAAAGTTATGATGTCTTAGAGCAAAGGCAGCTTAACAAGGTCACTGTACACAGAAAGAAGACTTACTGAATTAAGGTAGATCCTTAAACTAAACTGGATTTTCTTTCTCTCCCACTAATTTCACATGAAAGAACAAAAATAAGTACCCTGTATTTCCTTTTCTATAGCAACTTCCTTTGTGTAAAATTCATATACTGGGATCCAAGCAGAGCAAGATGAAAATATCATTATTTTAGAAATGAAGGAAAGGAAGCTGAGACATGACAATGTCTTGCTGGTAAGCAATGAGTAGGTAGATGAGTAAAGCCCACAACCCTGTGGAGCTCACTTCTTTGACAGGTAACAGTTGGACTTCCACATAACTAGCACTGGTTAGAGAAATATTTGCTTTCTTAAATAAGAGGGCAGCTTTTATACATTTCTAATTGCTCCTTCTTTCAATCACATTATTCGATTTGTCTTCTGAAGGTAAAGTTTCAAAGAGTAAATTTCCCAGGTATTCCTTATAATTGCCCAGATAAAGATATTCATCAAAATGTTAATAGCAATTACCTATTCCTAAGTAGTAGTTACCCTTTCCTAAGAGAAGAGATTTTAGATAACTTTTGTTTTCTTCTTTGTAAAAAAATGTCTATTAGTAGATGTTTCCAATACATGATAACATTCTTCATGGAGCTTTAGTATGTGTACATAATATTCCTTAGTTTAGTTTTCTTCTTTAAACTTCTGCTAAAAATAATAAAGTTGGGCCAGGTAAGGTGATGCATGCCTGTAATTTCCACTGCTTGAGAACCTAAGGCAGGAGGATGGCAAGTTTAGCCTGAGTAATTTAGGAAGACCTTGCTTCAAAATGAAACTTTCAAAAGCCAACACTTTTTAATCAGGAGGATTTGAGTTTGAGGCCATCCTAAGAAAACATGAGTTTGAAGCCAAAGTGAGCTACACAGTGAGATCACACCCCCACAAAACAGGGCTGGGGATGTAGTTCAGTGGCTAGCATGAGGCCCTGTATTCCATTCACAGTACCACCAAAACACAGAACAAAACAAAAAAAAGCTTGGCTGGGCATGTAGCTCAGTGGTAAAACATTTACTTGACTAGCGTGGGTAAGGTCCTATGTTCTCGCTCCAGCTATGGGGCAGAAAGTGGGGGCCTCATCTTCTCTAGTAACCCAGGACTGATACTGTCACTGTACGCCCCCCATGGCAATGTACACAGTAAGCTATCAGTAGCAGTGCTGAATAAACAGATTCTTACCTTATTACATCATGTCTTTTCACTTATTAACCCTTACTTCTATCCACCACCCCACTTGCTATGGATTGGACCCAGGGACTTCACGCATGCTGGACAAGTACCCTGCTATTGAGCTGTATCTCCAGCTCTTTATTTTTAATTTTGACAGTGGATCTTGCTAAATTGCCCAAACTGGCTCAAAATTGTGAATCTCTGGCTTCAGGTGCCTGAGTAGCTGGGATTATAAAATACAACACTACACCAAGCCTTAACACCTTTCTTTAAGTAAATTTACTTTTTATCTTATTCTTGAAATAGGGTCTTGGTATATAGTTTAGGCTGGCCTTGAACTGGCAGTGGTCTTCCTAATAACAATAATGTATAAGAAATCATGTTTGACACACTAATTCCATCTTTTCTGTAAGAATATTAACAGATATGTAACTCTTCAAACTTAAAATACTGTCAGGCTACATAAAATCATCTCATCTGTGGTACATACAGTAGAAAGCAATACTTTCTAAAGAGTGGAAAGTTAATAGTTGTTGAGTCAATATTGTCTTTTTTTTTTTTTCTGTGAGACAGGAACTCCTTTTGTAGTCCAGGACAGGCTCAAACTCAGAGCAATCTTCCTGCCCCTGCCTTCCGAGTGCTGGGATTACAGGTGTGAGCCACCATGTCCAGCTCAGCGGTATGTGGTTTCTTGGGATCAAACTTGGGACCTTGCACTTACCAGGCAGATGCTGGAACCATGAAGCTAAATTCCCGGCCCGATCTTGTCCTCTTTGGGTAAAAAGGAAAAAATGGAAACAAAGCTAATGTATAAGGGGTGGAGAGGAGAGGTTGAAGGGAGAACAGAGAATGAGAAAAAGATAGGAATCTATATATCGTGTATAGGTACAAATTCTCAATGATGAATGAGATCATAATGTATATCTAAAATATATTAATAAACTCTAAAGAGAAAACACCTTGTCTTCTCTTTACTTCCCTAACATCAATCACCAAGTACTTTCAAATCCATCCTTAATTATGACTCTTGCACTTATTCTGGCCTTGCATTCTTGGGGAAGCCCTCATTTTGTTATGCTTATCTCAATTATCTTGAAGGCCCTGGAAATCTCCCTGTCTCCAATCTTTGCTTTCTTCTATATGCTGCTATAAATTTTAATCTTCTAAAAACAAGAACTTGCCTTTACCCAAATCAATCTAAACTTTCCAGGCCACTGGAAACAGCAACTCCATGTCGTTAGGAAAAAGTATTCTACAAACTGCTCCTGACCTACTTTCTTATTCCCTTCGTGCCAATCCATTTAATGACTAGTCTCAGAGTAGGAATTATTTTGTCTCCATGGCTTTATTCATTCCTTATCTTCGCCCCAGAAATCGTATCCCTAAGTCAAAATTCTATCTTCTCTTCTAAGAGATCCATTACATCCGCATCAATACTTGAATTTCTAAAAAATACATGATTTCAGTCACTTACCATATTTACTGCACTATACCTAAAACATGGGCTCTTTGCTCATTAGTAGTAGGCTACATCTAATGTATCTGTTATGTAACTTGCATATAGATGACAAAACAACTGATGAAGTAAAGCAAGTTCTTCAAGAAGCCAGCATAAGAAATCAAATCCCATTCAAAAAAACTACAATCACTCATATGTTTCTGTAGTCAAAGAAAACCATTTGGGAATTCTGATTGGAACTGCATTAAATCTGTGTAACAATTTTGGAAAGTATGGCCGTTTTTACTATATTGATTCTTCCTATTCAAGAATAAAGGATATCCCTCCATGTTCTGATATCTTTTGATCTCCCTTCTCAGACTACTATAGTTTTCAAGGTACAGGTCTTTTATTTTTTTCTTTAGATTGAGTCCTAGGTATTTCATTTTTTGGATGCTGTTGTGAAAAGTGCTATTTCTCTAATTTCTCTCTCAGAGTTTGTTATTCGTGTACAGGAATGCCACTGATTTTTGAATGTTGACTTTATATCTAACTATGTGACTAAATTTGGCTATCAAATCTAGAAGGCTTTTGATGGAAGTTTTTTGAGTCTTCTATGTAGAGTATCATGTTATCTGCAAGTAATGATTTAACTTTTTCTTTTCCTATCCTTATTTCTTTTTTCTTTTGTTTACTTGCTCTGGCTAGTGCCTCCAGAACAATACTGAACAAGAGTGGTGACACTGGCCATCCTTGTCTTGTTCCTGATTTTAAGAATGAAAGCTTTCAGTTTGTGTCCATTTAATATGATACTGGCTAATGGTTTGTTGTAGATGGCTTTTATCAGATTGAGATAAAGACCATCTATATGAATTTGCTCTAGGGTTTTTAATCATAAGTTGGTGTTGGACCTTGTCAAATGCCTTTTCTGCATCTACTGAGAGGATCATATGATTTTTGTCCATGGCTCTGTTAATACAGTGTACTATGTTTACTGATTTGCGTATGTTGAGCCACCCCTGAATCCCTGGGATGATCCTACTTGTCATGGGGTATAACCTTTTTTTTTTGATACGGGGTCTCACTTTGTAGTCTCAGAGTGGCCCTGAACTTACTATATAGATGATTCTTTGTATTTTCTAAATCTAGATTGCATCAATTCCTGCTATTTTTATTCAAAAAGTATATCTCACAGAATTAGAAACAATAATCCTAAAACGCATTTGGAACCAAGAAGAGACCTAGAATATCAAAGGCAATTCTATGCAATAAGGGCAAAGCAAGGGGTATCACAATCCCTAACTTGAAATTACAAACCTACTGTGATAATAAACAACATGGTACTAGCAAAAGAACAGACCTGAGAAGATGCAGAAACAATTCTAGACATACCCAGCTTAGTACTTCCATGTCTGCCTGGCACTTTTGAAATACTGGTGGTCACAACATCTGGTTATCTACCCAAAAATCAAAATTGTAGCTTTTTTTTTTTTAAATACCCATTTAATCAGACAGTCTGAATTTTTTCCCTGACTGAATTCTGACTCTGATGCTCTGAGAAAATATCCCTCAGGACTAGGCCCTCCTTAATCATTTATCTTCCTTCTAATGTATATTAAATTCTACAGTGCCTATCTCATGTAAAATACACTAAAAATTTTTGGTACATAGTTTCTACTAATGAAAAAGAAAAACATGAAATAGAAAACATGAAAGAAAAAGAAAACATGAAAAAAAAAAAAGAAGATACAGAAATAGGAAATGAGGAGTTCTAATAATTCTCCTAATAATTCCATGGTTTCAAGAATATTTCAGTATATATGCTAATTTGTTTCATTTATGTGGCTAGGTCATCTTAGTTCACTGAAAAAGTTTTGTTACCAGGTATGGTGGCACACAGCTATAATCCTGGCATTTGGGAGACTGGGGCAGGAGAATCACAGGGTGCGAGGACAGCCTGGGATAGTGAGTTCAAGGCCAGCTTGAACTTTATAACAAGACAAGACTTTGTCTCAAAAAAAGAAAGAAAGATAGTTTTGTGCTATTATTTGTTTCTTTTTTGTGAGTCATTTTTGTCTATGACTTATACTCTAACATTCTTTTCAAAGATTATGGTACATGGTGTATTAACTAGTGTTAGTCTATAACTAATTTGTTATGAAATTTTGCTTTAATGTTTCACAGAAAAAGACTTTTTAAATAAACATTTTTTTGGTTAATATCTACTTGTGTTACACTGAAATAAAAAAATCAAGAATCAAAAAATTTAAAACAAAACTGTCTGCATCAATATATTTATTACACTGCTTGAGATTAGTAGATTACTAGTTAATGACTAGCTTTAACCATGTTACCCACCCTGTATGTAGATGCATCATATGTGGATGCTGAACTTAAGTGAACCTCCAATGTTGTCAATGAATTCCTGAATTATCACCTTTGGCCTGTGGTTCTCTTGTCTATAAAAGAACTTTAAAATCTATTCTCAAGGGTTTGGTTTTGTTTTTGAGACAGGGTCTCGCTTAGTAGTTCAGGCTGGCCCTGAGCTCAGCCTCCAACGCACATCACAGCAATCCTCCTGCCTCTGCCTCCCAAGTGCTGGGATTATAGGTGAGTGCTGGGATTACAGGTGTGAGCCACCATGCCCGGCACTGTGGTATGTGGTACTGGTTGCTGCTGGGCGTGAGTCTCCACGCCCAGTATGGTATGTGGTGTCCGGGGATAAACCCAGGTCCTTGCGCTTGCAAGACAGGCACTGGAACCACTGAGCTAACTCCCTGGCCCTGCTCTCAAGTTTTAAATCCTATCACAACTGGACAGACCAAAGTGGCTTTTATTGAAATATTCCATCTAGCAGGATAACGCCATTTAAAAATAAATATTGTGGGACTAGGGATTTAGTTCAGTGGTTCTGGCACCAGTCTTGCAAGCACAAGGGTCTGGGTTCAATCCCCAGTAGCTATACAGGGTGTGGAGACTCATGCCCACCAGCAATCAGTACCACATACCACAGTGCCAGGCGTGGTGGCTCACGCCTGTAATCCCAGCACTCGGGAGGCAGAGGCAGGGGGATTGCTGTGATGTGCGTCGGAGGCTGAGCTCAGGGCCAGCCTGAACTACAAAGTGAGACCCTGTCTCAAAAAAAAAAAAAAAACAAAAACAAAGCAAAACTGTTTCACATATTTAAATCTCACAACCCTAGAAGGTGGGCATCTTTTTATAATATTTCCCAACAAGGAGATATCTTGCCCTCATGACTATATAGACTTCATGGATGTCTGGTGATGTTTGGAGACAATTATGGTTTTTAGAATTTACAGGATCACTGTGCTCACTGTTCTGTAGTGCAGAAGCCAATGATGCTGCCAAATATCCTTATATACCAGACACTTTCCACAACAAGTAAAGGCTTAGAAACTTTTCTGGTCTCATCTTTCAGCTAAGATATAAAAGATCTAGACAGTGAAACTTACTTTAGACCCACACAGATAATAAATGAACAGATCTAAAGTTATCTCTGTAAGGCACCAAAGCCATCTTTGTACCACCACACACACAAATAGTAGTGACTGTTTCTGCTGAAATTTGCATTATTTGACATGGTTGCTCTCTTTCTCCCACCTGCTCTTGGTACTTTAAAGCTCTCAGTAAATATCAGCAGGACTCATCCAGAAGAGGACTCAGAAACAGCTTTCTCAGACTTTCAGGTTAGATTAAGAACATCTTTGTGCCCCCATGCGTCCAGGATGTAAAGCTTCCCAGTGCAATTCCATGTGAGTGGACTTGTGTCCCCTTCATACTACAAGTTTATGAAGGTTTGCCTCTTTACGTTTGTATACCTAATGACAAGCTAAGTATCTCTCCACAGAGGACATATTTCCTAAATACATGTTAAACAAATAAAACTAACTAAATTATATAATATACCAAAGAGTACACCACGAATAAATGACAGAACCAGGACTGAAATCCAAGTCTTTCCATTGACAAGACCTATAGTTGCTTTCTCAAAGAAGTTAAAAATTAGATGTTCATCTTTTCATCTTTCCTGTGAGAAGTCTTTGATCATAACCCTATCAGGAATATAGAGATTATTACTATATGAGTTTTCTTATTTTATAAAAACTTCCAATTCTAATATGTACATTCTATAAAGCTTGCCAGATAGCTAGCATGTAATACTAGTGGTAATCTCTACCAAATATGAGAACTATATAGGAGCCATGTTGTTTTCATTTAATAGTCTCTCTGGATTGACATGCATGGCTTAGAAATAGCTGTCATTTTGAGTTGTCACAGACACTGTATAAAAACTAAGACAGAGTCTCTTAGGAAAAGAAGAACTCACTTTAACTTTAGCTTTTATTTCTTCACTGTCCCCTTCTCCAGCACTGCGGAGTTCCATGCCAGATTCCTCCTGGATGCCTTTGTTAGGTACTGAGTACTCTTCTAGTAGAGTGTCAAACAAAACTATTCGCTTGTTCTTGAAGAAGCCATAAAAATAAGCATTGCTGTGGGAAGAGCGTTTAGATCCTAAGGAAAAGACAGTTCAAAGCATGGGATATAATTAAAGAGTTTGGGGTCCTTTGGAGAGACTTCTAGAAATTGAACTACTGGGAAGGTCATTAACAGTCTGAAATTATTTCATATCTGAAAAGAAATTGCATCAATATAAATAATCACCAGCAGTGGAGTGTGTGTTTCTCTGCATTCCTGTCCATAAATACTTAATGCTCATCACAGCTTTATAGCAATACATAAAAAAGACTAATGATTGTGGAATGATTAAATCATAGTAAAGCTATAAAGTGGCATTTTAAACAGTCAGCAAAAGTTATATTTTTAAAGAATTTTAATAAGATAAAGAACACTGATATACTGAAAAATATATAAAACTTATGAGGTTCCAGAACTGTCAAGAAAAAAATTTAAACAGAAAAGCATAAACAGAGTCTATGAGGAAATATACCAAAACAATGAAGTGTTTATCTCTGGGTTCCAGAATAGATGTTTATTTCCTCTTTTGTTTTTCTCTTTTCTAATGCTTTTAAAATAAACCTTATAAAATAAGAAATATTTATTTCTATAACCAGAAAAACATTAACCACTTACCAGTCCAACTATTTAAATACAGAATAAGCAAAAATTGCATTTTCCCATTAATTTTATAAGACAATAGGAAATAAAAAAACAATTTCATCAAATTTATTCAATACAACAATCAAGTGGCTCAGTGGTAACTGAGTGGTTGAAATGACACTTGGCCGGAGCAACACTCAGGATAGTCAGCACATAAGCTGCTCAGGGTAAACTGTTAAGTGGTTAAAGCTATCTTTCCAAGGACTGAAAGAAAACATACTTAAATTTTTAACAATGGCTAACAACCACTGAACTACGGTTGTTTTTTCTTTTCTCTTGTATATATTGTTTTAATTTATAAATGTCGTTCAATATGCAGTGTTGAGCTGTTAAGAGCATAGACTTTCGGTTCAAATCTTGGCTCTGCCATGTATTAACTGTGTACATTGAGGAAAATTTAAGCTTTAGCTTCCCATTTATGCTTTTTTTTTTTTTTTAGGTTTTTTTGAGACAGGGTCTCGCTTTGTGGTTCAGGCTGGCCCTGAGCTCAGCCTCAAACTCACATCACAATCCTCCTGCCTCTGCCTCCCGAGTGCTGGGATTACAGGCGTGAGCCACCACGCCCGGCACTGTGGTATGTGGTACTGGTTGCTGTTGGGTGTGAGTCTCCACACCCAGTATTGTTATGTGGTTACCGGGGAATCGAACCCGGGTCCTTGCGCTTGCAAGACAGGCGCCGGAACCACTGTAGCTTCCCATTTATGAAGTGAGGCTAACACTTACCTAATGAGAGAATCTAAGCACAACAACCAGAACCACTGAGCTAAATCCCTAGCCCTAGACTATATGAGGTTTTGATAAATAGAGGTTCTGACTGATTGGTTGATTGATTATATTATCATGTCACTTTTTGGCTTGGTGGCCTAGAAGTTAAGAGTCAAACATATGTTCCAGGACTTTAGGCTTTTTTTTTTTTTTTTTTTTTTTTTTAGGTTTTTTGAGACAGGGTCTCACTTTGTAGTTCAGGCTGGCCCTGAGGTCAGCCTCAAACTCATCACAGCAATCCTCCTGCCTCTGCCTCCCGAGTGCTGGGATTACAGGCGTGAGCCACCACGCCCGGCATTGTGGTATATGGTACTGGTTGCTGCTGGGCGTGAGTCTCCACACCCAGTATAGGTATGTGGTTACCGGGGATCGAACCCAGGTCCTTGCGCTTGCAAGACAGGCGCCGGAACCACTGAGCTAAATCCCCAGCCCTTTAGGCTTTTTAAAAAAATTACCATTCTAAGGTCTTACACTTTTAATACATTCATCTTCTCTAACTCTAATTTTCAAATTTATTTAAAAATGCTTAGAAGCTTTCTGAGCTACCTCTGGAAAAAGGCAGACTGTACAAAGATAAACACAATGCGTCTTTTGTTGGTCCAGGTATTTTAAAGTACAGTTTAAGGAGGACCTACACCCAAACCACCTGGGGCGCTTGTTATAAACACATATAGGAAGTACCTATTCAGTTGAATTTCTAGGAGAGGAGGTCAGGAATCTGTCTTTTAATAAATTCTTCAGTGAATTCTTAAAATATTTAAGAGTCTTTGTAATAGGTTTTTGTATGGCTATACCTAGCACAGAATATATCTTCAATAATGTTTGTTTACTGAATGGGCCAATGATATCATTTGAAAAATAATGTATTTGAGAACTCTGAAAATCAATTCGTTTGTATAAATTTCGCAAATATAAGCTATTGCCACCTGTGTCTTAATCCTTTGCTTATGATGTCTCACCTTAACCTCCAGGCAGCATCTAACACTGGAAACCACTTCTTCTTGGAAACACTTTCTTCCTGCTTCTGAGACATCATCTTTTGCCTCAGTGATCTCTTCCTCAGCCTCCCTTGCAAACTCAGACTCTGGCCCCTTTCCCTTCTCTAAATACCCTCATCCATGGCCTTAAACTTCACCCGCATGAGAAATAGTTCCGATCTATATTTCTCACCCTGACCCCTTTCTAAAACTCCAGACTATGTATCCAGTTGCCTGTCTGACATCTCCACACAGATGTCAACAGAAATATTTACTGTTTGTATTCTTATGTACTTTTATTTTCCTGTCTAATATTAAGAATCTCCTTCTGGAGTCCAGAGAAGCTCAAGCATGTAAGTCTAGTGAGAGATCATTTCTCATGAGAAACCTAAGAAGCCGGGTATCTGCTTCCCTGGCATCCCTGGCAATAGCCTCATAACCTGGCTAGACCAGTCAGATATATCCACTGGAGCTTCTGAGTAGTCACTAGTTACACAAAGAAGCAAAACAGTGAAGAACCAATTACAGGTGCTGGTGAAAAGAACAAGAGGGGTACAAACCCCTAAATCCAGTGTTTGGATGTGGCAACATAATGTCTTGCCCAGCCTGGTTTGGCAGGATGATTGAGTTTCTCACCTCCCTATATAACAATCCATTTTGCAAAGTCAGTAAACTTCCTGGAGATTTGGCAAGCTACCATATATTGTTTCACAAGCAAATTTTCTGCTCAAATGAGCCACTGTTAATTGCTATTGCTTGCAAACTGTGACTAATAACAGTAATTTAAGAAACATCTTAATATACAGAATTCCTCCTCACAAACCTACTCTTCTCCCATTTTTTCCCCTCACAAAAAAATAACCATTTACCCAACTGCGCACATCAAAAATCTAGGAAGTTATCTTTGATGCTATTTTTCTTATTTCCTGAAATACAATTTACTATGAATTCAATCAACTCTACTTCTAAAACCTATCCCAAATGCAACCTTTTCTCTCAAGCAAATATTCCTGTCCTAGCCTAAGAAGCCATTATTTCCTAGATGGACTACTACAATAGCCTCCTGAAGGCTCTCTCTCCTTCTACTCTAGCTTCATCATACAATGTATTCTCCATAAAGCAACCCAAGACAATTTAAAAATATAAGCCACACTGTATCTTTTTTTAAAAAGCTAAATAGCTGCTTTCAATGGTTTCTCCTACTGAATTTAAAATCCAAACCCCTTAGCCTAATTTACCCAGGCCTCTACAGTCTGATTCTTGTCTATGATTTTCTCATGATACTATACTTCCCTGCTTTGCCACGGCCACACTGTGCTTCTTCATGGTCCTTGAAGACACTACGCTCAAGATGTTCTTCCTGAGGATCTCAATGTGTATGGCTCCTACCTCAGGTCTGAGCTTATACTCATTAGCTCAGATAAGTCTTCTCTGATGACCCAGTCTGCGGCCATGCCATCACACTAGTTTAATTATTCCATAGCACCAGCTATCTGATTTGTTTCTTTTTAGTGCATAATGAATGTATCTCATGTAGCTAGTCTAACTTTTTTAAAGAGTAGGATTCCTCATTTTTCACTGTACTATCTGTTAATTTATGATTCTGCAATGTGCAAATTATTAGTAACATTTTATTTATTCAAAGTATTTTTGATGATTGTTACTATTGTCTTGTTTCTTTTGTTGTTATTGTTGTATCGGAGGATCAAACTCATGACCTTTCAAGGCAGGTGCAGGAACCACTGAGCCAAATCCCCACTTCGGACTGTTACTATTGTTAATAACAAGAAAAAGATGTGAATAAACTGCTATTTAGCAAAAGAAGGCTGCACAAAGTAATACAGTAATTCATGATAGAGCTAGGATTCAAACCCAAGCTTACTGTCTCCAAAACCTGACTTCAGAAATGCTATCTTCAACCTACTCAAATCATGATTTGCCATAAATCCCTAGCTCATGTCATAATCCTTCACAAAGCCTCCCCTAAGTTTTTCCTCTACAATAGAAAACAGCACTGATGATGTAAGTATACATTTTACTGATTCCCTCTATTGACCTATCATTAGCTACTGCTTCATGCTGCCTGATTTTAAGTTAAGTGATCAGCAATTTAGAGCCTCTTCAGCAAAAGCCCCCTCAGAGACTGTTCTACTCTATATAAAGTGTATATTAGTATTACCTAAAAATATAGTGGTTTCAGAGGTTGAGAAAATATGAAGTACCTTATTTTTCTACCATTTCCCAACTGAATCTTAAGCTGTTCTTATTGCCTTTAATTGGCTGTGTAGCCTCAGAAACCACTAAATGTTGGAGACTGTGTGTACATTCTTCTAACTGCAGTTAATTCATTCTTTTCAGTTGAGATCATCTCTCTTCTCCCTTCTGCAACTACATCTCAGTTTCTTCTCCATCATTTAATGTAGCTGCTTCTCACTGGCAATATTTAAGTTTACTGCAGTTGTCAGGAATATGACTTTCATATTCATCACAGTGCTTATTTTTATCGCTATATTGTAATACAACCATGTTCATTTGTTTAAGCATTGTCTATACCTGCTTTTGCACTACAACAGCAGAGCTGAATAGATGCAACAGAGATCAAGCGGGCTGCAAAGCCTTAAATATTCACTATCTAGCTTTTTATAGAAAATGTTTACCAATCTGTAGTTTAGAGAAACTGCAACTGAAACCAGGAGGGCTGACCTCAGATTCCACAGCTAGTAAGCTGAAGAGGTACAACCAAATATGTTCATTTGTATAGATTTTAATTATAGATTTTCAATAGCAAAATAGTTTTTCTCTACATCTTTGCAGGCTTCCTTAGTCTTACCCAAGCAAACAGCTTAACTCTCAAAGGCAGCTATGAGAAAAGAGAGTAGAGAACTCATCTGAAGTACTTGATGGCACTTACAGTTTTGGGTGATCTATGGTTAAACAGAGTCCTTCAGAACACTAGATGTTTGTTGGAGGAGACAATGTCAATAATGTTAGTTTTGTTTTTGTTTTAGATTCTCCAAACTAATGCTAAATGAAATCTGATGATTCGAGAGTCCATCTCAATTACCCACAAGAGTTGTGTAGGTAACAGAAGTGAGTAAGTCAGTTTCATATGCAAAATAATGCAAAAGAGTGTGAAAAGGGCCTAACCAAAGGTAAAAATAATTCTGTAAAGTTAACCAAACATAGCTTTAGGCAAGAGTGGGATATGGCATCAGGCCATCAATTTCTATCCCTGGACTATGTCACCAATTCTTATAGCTCTTAAAAGCCTAACATCTAAATAAATTTAAAAAGAAAACAATAAAAACTGACTTGTCATTCTATTAAAAATTGAAGAATAAAGTCTCAAAACAAGCCCCCTGAATAAAATCTTATTCCCAAATAGCCTTACCTTCAACAACATACACCTTGGTCAAAGGAAAATCAATATTCTTTGCCATTACTTCTATTTCTTCTTTCAGCTTTCCCTCAGGCAGAGGTGTGAATTTGTCAAATAAAGGGGCAATATAATCTGCATAGATTGTGACAAGAACCTGAAAAGCAGATGTTGGAACAACCTATGAATACATTCTTGATGAAAAACTGCTCATTATTCTGCAGATGTGTGAAATTCTAAACTTGAAAACACAGAACTTAGTTGCCCTGGTATTCTCTGACCCAAATAATCCCAGACAGTAAGAGCTTAGTATCTATTTAATAAATTAAGTCAAAGTAGTAGTTTGATAAAACAGTACACCTATTAATCTTATCTTAGAAAATAATACTGTACTACTAACAGTGATTAGGGTCTCTGGGTGGTAAGAGTCCTTTCAAAACTGTCCTCCTGACACTTTATAAACCAATTATAAATTGCAATTCTGCCTCTTAAGAGTAATTATGATAGATCTAAAGTCTTTATTAAATAAGCATTAAAGGCCAGGGATTTAGCTCAGTGGTTCCAGCGTCTATCTGGCAGACCGAAGGCCCTGAGTCTGATCCCCAGCACCACATTCCACAGTGCTGGGAGTGGTGGCTCACGCCTGTAATCCTAGTACTTGGGAGACAAGCAGGAGGATGGCTGTGAGTTTGAGGCTAGCCTGGGCTACATAATGAGTTCAGGGTCAGCCTGAACTACAAAAAGTGAAACCCTGTCTCATAAAAAAAGAGAAAGCATTCATGACTGTATATTTTTGTTTTGTTTTATTTTTTCTAGTACCAGGGATCGAACTCAGGACTGTGTGGTTTTGAGGCAGACATGGTGCCACTGAAAATCAAACCCCCAGCCTCTTGACTGTGTATATATGTTTGTGTGTATATGTGTGTGTATATAAATATATTGTTTATATATATTATTGTTTACACACACACACACACACACACACACACATATATGCACTTTTTTTTTTTTTTTTTTTTTTTGCGGTACTGGGGCTTGAACTCAGGTCCTAGTGCTTGCAAGATAGGTGTGGTAATAATTAAGGGCCAGAGATTTAGCTCAGTGGTTCCAGTGCCTATCTTGCAAGTGCAAGGGCCCGGGTTTGATTCCCCAGTAACCACATAAAATACTGGGCACAGAGCCTCACCCCAGCAGCAATCAGTACCACATACCACAGTGCCAGGTGTGGTGGCTCACACCTGTAATCCCAGCACTCAGGAGGCAGAGGCAGGAGGATTGCTGTGATGTGAGTTTGAGGCTGAGCTCAGGGCCAGCCTGAACCACAAAGCGAGACCCTGTCTCAAAATAAAAAATAAATAAATAAAAATAGGTGTGGTACTAATTGAGCTAAATCCCCAGCCTATGACTGTATGTTTTTATTAGAACTGTTAGTTAGTTGATAAAATTCCCTGCACTTCATAACTGTACACCCTAGTTGAAACAGCATCCTTTTAGCCTGTTTTCAGCATCTTTCTTGCCTCTGTTTTTTATCCTATTACTTCAATTTGCCACACAACAGACATTTGTAAATCCAACTAGCACCCATCCCCAAATCTTGATCCCAGTAGTGAGGAGTAAAAAAATGAGTACCAAGTAATTTAGATTAAAATAAATCTCACTATCAGTGGAACTGAAGAGCTGACAGATAACATTATGATCACTGACTATGTTGTTTGTGGTGAGAAGCAGCTTAAAACACAAGAAAAAGCAAAGGGCAAAGTGTGAAGGCTGGGATGTAGTTAGCTCAGAGGCAGAGTGTTTGCCTCACATGTGTGAAGCCCCAGTTCAATCCTTAGTGTGAGGGGAGGAGAAAAAGGAGGAGGAAGAGGGAAGGAAAGAGAAAGAGAGTAGAAGGAAAAAAAGGGGAAGGAAGAGGAGGGGGGAGGCCTGGGAAGTGGGAGGAGGGAGAAAAGGAGGATGACAAAGAACAAAGGAGGAGGAAAGAAACAGGAAGGAGGAAGAGAAGGGAAGAAGAAGATAGAATACATGAGGGAAGAAAAACGAGAGAAGACTGAAAAGAAAAGGGAAGAAGCAGAAGGAAGAGGGGAGGACAGGGGGTACCAAGGGGGACGAAAAGGAAATAAAAAGCATGAAGAATACGTAAAAGAAAGATGAGGAAGGGAACAGAAAAGAGATAAGAAAGAAGGAAAAGGAGAAAGGAAGGCTGACAGAGGAAAGCCAAAAAAAAAAAAATCACATTCAGTTATCCATTTGGTGGCAGCTCACAACTACTTAACACTTGGATCATTAAAAGTGACCAATAACTATCTTCTACAATCCATAAGAGTTAGTTAACATAAAGAGAAGAAAATCTGTGGTCAGTCAGTTCTCTTGTATTTATATCCAAAAGTAGAAACCAAGAGGGAAATTCATGAGCACCTACCTCTTTACAGTTCAACCTCTCCTAAGAGTCACCCACATACTAAAGAGGATTAAGTCACAGTGATCTTACCAAGAAACTCTATTAAAACAAAATGCAGATTTTACTCACCAGAGAAACAGCTAATGTGAACAGCCAGGCATAAATAAAAAAATAGTCACCCCCAATTTTAATAATGTAAAGCAGAAGTGAAGACACAGGCAATAAAATACACTGAGTCACAACAAATTTCTTGATTGCATCTTTCATAAAAAAGTCCAAAGTCTGAAAAACGAAAACATTGCCATGAGAAACTGCGAAACTGGTTTTCCTTTTAAAATAAATAGTAAGTGAATTAAAAAATAAATTATTAGAGCAATTTTAAAAATTAACATGCAAAGGGACTGCATTATATGATGTAAATAGTTTAAGACAATAAGTGTTTGTATTTTATAGTTTGAAATAAAATCATTTATGTGCTATAGCTGAAAAGCATTACTGTTTGAAGAGTTTACAGCAAGACTTTAAACTGCCATATCTGCAGTTCCTTTTTTCTCAATCAATTTATGCTCTGAAGTAGCTGTCCAGAAGCAAAGAAAATCTTCACATTAAAGAAAAAACCCAAAAATTATATTCTCTATTTTACCTGATGATTGAAACCATGCTTTTCTTCTATCACAAACGTATTATAAAGACTCCATGGCAAACCAGTTAATGCACTGAAAAGTGTAGCCAACAGCAGAAACACCAATGAGTGGGTGATCTAAACACAAGAAGAAAAGAAGATGGCAATTTTTATGATTTAAGATACTTCACTCGTCAGATTAACTACTGAGAAACAACTTACCAAGTATTTCCTGAGTCCTGAATGATCAAAGTACTTAAACACATGAGAAACAGAAAGTCTACAATATCCCTGCCTTCAGAAAAAGTTTACTTGCAAAAAAGAGTAAAAAATAAACAAATAATCCTCTTTATTACACAGTCCTTGTATGCAAGTTATCTTAGGTCACACAGATAAAACAGTTAAATATATTCAGAAAAGACAGACAGCAAGATACTATATATTGGTGAATTCAAAGGAAGACTTGCAGAGCTGATGAGACCTGGGATGCTGTTTTGGAGAAAGCAAAATTATTGGGATATGAAAAAAGAGGAAATGAGGAATTTCAAGCAATTTTCAAAAGCATAGAAAGAAAAGGGCACCCAAAATATAGAAAATGATAAGATGAAGGACCTGCCTGGGGCCAGGAAGAGAAAACAGACTCCAAAAAGCTGGACCAAACCAAATAGGGTAGGTTGTACTCAATTTTTCACAAAAAGCCAACTACTGGCCTCAAACTTGCAGTGATTCTCCTGCTTCAGCCTCTTGAATGGTGGGATTACAGGCATGTGTCACCATGCTCAGAAATGCCTTTTGTATTTGCTAATGTCAGCTTTAACAAATTTTATCTTCATGACTTCTAGCTTGGCATCTACTTGTGGCATCAAGATAATTATATTAAAAATGTCTTGCTTTTTTGCATTAGTATATTCAAGGTTTGTTTTTATTTAAATATTCTAGTCATTTGAGATTTAATTTTTCTTATAGAAATATATTTTTACTTGGGTGTGCTAAGAAAATTTACAGTTTACATTTTTCTCACTGATCTGCCACCTTTATCATATGCCAACATCTTACACATATTTAGTCCTGTTTGTGTTAATACACACTTTAAGCTTTATGATACATTTTCCCACATAAAGTAAAATTTTTACTCATTACTTATTCAGAATTCTTCTACCTATTCCTTTATTCTTTCAGATTAATTTTAACACATCTTAGGTTTTTTCTGTTTTTGAGACAGGGTCTCACTTTGTGGTTCGGCTGGCCCTGAGCTCAGCCTCAAACTCACATCACAGCAATCATCCTGTCTCTGCCTCCCAAGTGCTGGGATTACAGGCGAGAGCCACCACGCCCGGCACTGTGGTCTTGGTACTGATTGCTGGTGGGCATGAGTCTCCACATCCAGTATTGTATGTGGTTACCGGGGATCGAACCTGGGTCCTTGCACTTGCAAGACAGGCGCCAGAACCACTGAGCTAACTCCCCAGCCCAATTTTAACACATCTTATCTTATGCCCCTCACAAGTCAGTCTATTCTTTTTTAAAAGTTCATAAATATTTTTATTAATGGATTATATCATCTTGCTAAGAAATTGGTCTCAAGTTTAGCATTCTGCTACAGAAACCACCATGCTCTCAAATTTATTAACATATGCCAAAAGTTCTAATTCTTTCTGTACATTACTACAAAAACTATGTTTAAAAATTTGAATTAATTTAAAACAATTTAATTCCTTTTGGCGGGGTACAAATGGGGTTTGAACTTAGAACCTTGCACTTGCCAGGCAGGCACAGCACCACTGAACTACATACCCGGTGCTTGACCTTGATTCCTTCATGAAAGCTCACTTTTCTTGTACAGAAGTTTTGCTTAAAACGGTAATTCGATCAACAAACCATTTTACTTGTTTAAAATAATGAACAATAAGTCTGCCTTTTTCTTCAATAAACAAACTTATTCTTTCCTAAGATTTCAAGTGTTTTTTAAACTCATTTGCCTAAATCATGAATATAGTATCTTAAAACATTGCCCAGTGTGGGGGTGCATGCCGGTAATTCCAGCACTCAGGAGGCAAAGGCAGGAGGATCACCATGAGTTCAAGGCCAGCCTGAGCAATAAAGTGAGTCAAATCCAGCCTGAACTACATAATAAAAGCCTGTCTCCAAAAAAAAAAAAAATTGTTTTTAATGATCTTTCTGCCTAAAATCGCTTTCTTTCCCCTCTACTGAAAAACTTTACATGGCTCTCTAATATAAGACTTCAAACTCATTTGTATGCATTTTCCTCATCTGCCCTCAAATGCTCCTTTCTATTCCTCCTGTACATGACCCTTCTACTCCTAACACACAAGCATGAGCTAGAATTTCAAACAGTGATTAATTTAAGCAAAGGAAAATATTTCAGCAGAAAAAAAGGAATTGTGGCAGGCAAGTCACCCTGGGAGAAATGTAAAGTGTACAATTTTCAGCAGCTTTTCTGTACCTAAACCAACCCAGAAAGGAGAAAATATCGTAGGAACAAGGTCTACTGGGCAGTGAGGAGAAAGGATTCTAACTCACAGCTTCTCAAAAAGGCAACAAGATCCAGGCTCTACTCCTGTTGGTCAACATCAAGGCTCCGAGATACACAGCATTAAAAAGTCTTATATCGTGAGGGAGAGGGACTCAAAACTACATATCTTGAATATGGGCATAATCTATTCTTTGAGATAAATCTATTATATTCATGATGTGTCAACAGAACACTGTACATTCTGAGTCACTGAATCAATTATCTGCTAAGAATGGCACAGCTATATTTCACTGTCCAAAAATAAAGACACAAACAATGAGACCTCTTATTGTATTTTGGAAAAGTAGAAAGTTCAGCCAAACAACATATTGCCTGTGCCTACTTTAAGCTGAAGTCCACCTACTTTTCTTTTTTAAACATAGAAAATGATTTCAGTTTGTGTAAGTATATTCTCATTGCTAAATTCTCTCAAAATAATCAATATTAAAAATGCCAAGGGGTCAGGGATTTAGCTCAGTAGTTCTGGCGCCTACCTTGTAGGTGCAAGGTCCTGAGTTCAATCCCCAGTAACTACATACAACAATGCTGGGCATGAAGACTCATGCCCACCAGCAATCAGCTCCACATAACACAATGTCAGGCATGGTGGCTCATGCCTATAATCCCAGCACTCAGGAGGCAGAGGCAGGAGGAGTGCTGTGAGTTTGAGGCTTGCCTGGGCTAGATAGTGAGCTCAGGGCCAGCCTGAACAGCAAAACAAGACTTTGTCTCAAAAGCAAAAAAGTGCCAGCCAGTTGCTACTTCATATAGAGTAGTCAGGGGGATTCTCTTTAAGGAAATGACATCTAAAATGAGAACTCAACAAGTAGCTAGTCAAGATATACATGAAACTATCATAAATTGTTTCTGAAACAAGATGGAGAATACATGTAAGTGCACTGCTATACCACATATGCAAGTCAGATTCTACAGTGAGTCTGTGCAGATATAAACTACACAGAAAGACTTCTTACAACTCTGGCTGCTTTAGGAAAGGGAATACAGAAATGCGACAAACAGAGTTAAGGCCCAGGAAGAAAGTAACAGATTTGGGAATTTCCAAGAGAAAGTCAGAAAGTGGTACTGTAGTACTCATTTTAGATGAGGAGTTTTATATTTTTCCCAGTTACTGAGATCTTAGAAGAGAAAAAGGTCAACTCAAGTAGCTCAGTGGAGATTCTGGGAGGTCATCTATCTGTCTTCATTTGAAATACCTGCTAAATGTGTGTGATACACGAAGTATCTATGTGATATAGATTCCACAAAATTTATGCTTTCCCTTTCATTACATACAGCTACTCCAAAAAGCAGCTACCTAACCAAAGAATGTATTTCCCAGCTCCCTTAATTCGGGTAAGACCAAATGACTGATTGATGAATTGTGAATGAAAAGGGACTGGTACCACTTGGGAGCTAGAGAAGGCAAGAGACTATACTCTTTCCACCATCTCTGGGGCACTGGATGACAAGTCTATATGAAAAGAGACTGAGGGCCGGGGAGTTAGCTCAGTGGTTCTGGCACCTGTCTTGCAAGCGCAAGGATCGGGATTCGATCCTCGGTAACCATATACCATACCACAATCAGTACCACATACCACAGTGCCGGGCGTGCTGGCTCACACCTGTAATCCCAGCACTAGGGAGGCAGAGGCAGGAGGACTGCTGTGATGTGAGTTTGAGGCTGAGCTCAGGGCCAGCCTGAACCACAAAGCGAGACCCTGTCTCAAAAAAATCCTAAAAAAAAAAAAAAGAAAAGAGACTGAGGCCCTGGGTACCACATGGAACAAAGTCTTCTGCTGGCTGAAAATATTCACGTTAAACTATTACACGACTGAAAAATCAACTGTTGTGGTTAAGTCACTGAAATTCTGAGACTGTAGTAACCAGCGATATTCTAATACATGTGCAGATAAGGACGGTGCAGAGAAGCAAGTTTAACGATGGTAGAAGCTGAAAAGATAACTTTAGTACAAAGCTTTCTAAAAAAAGATAGATGGTATTGAACCACGTACCTCATATTCTGGTCCATAGCCAGCATAACCACAGATGTGTCCAGAAAGTCTCCAGAGGTAGGGAATTCCTCCGAAGAGAAGAATAAACTATAAAACAAAGCATACTTTGGTTATAGTTGAACAATACTAGAAGAATATGAACCACTGAGATATTAAATTTAGTCTATATCTTCATATATAACCTATATGTTATATTTGAGTGAACTGGGCATTATGTAATTTATATCTTAATAAAAGCTGTTTTAAAAATGAGAATCTTACTTATGAAAGGTAAATAAATTGATTATATAGAAAAAAAGTACAGAATAGAATAGTGGTCACTAAAGACTAAGAGGTAGAGGTCGGAGGATTTAAAGAAATAAATTAAATAATGGGTCTCTAAATAGCATTACGGGGAATTAGTTCAGCGCCATAGCAAAGTAGAGTAAATACAGTATATAACAGTTTATAACTGTGAGAGTCCAAAGGTTCCTAACATATAAATGATAAATATTAGCTGAGTATGGTGGCACACACTTGTAATCCTGGTTACTTGAAATACTAAGGAAGAGGTTTCCAAATTTGAGGCCAACTTGGGCAACTTAGCAAGCAAGACTGTCTCGAAATGAAAAATGGGAGGGATATTGCGCACCACTTTTGAGTTTGTATAAGTAGTCAGAGCCTTCCTTGACAGTGAGGATGCACCCGAGTTTCCTGGCATCCCAGATGACTATAAAGGGCTGATCAATAGCCACTGAATACAACTGAAACAAAACAGGAAAATGGTAGCAGACCTTCAGAGCAAGGTTTTTAGTCGGGGCAGGGATTTACCTCAGTGGTTCAAAAGCTCAAGGTCACAAGTTTGATTCCCAGTACCAAAAAAAAACGAGAGTTGTAATCTTAGCAGAAAAGAAAATTACTTAATGCAGATCCACCGTTCAACAACATTTAACAGATCATCCTGGAGCCAGCACTGGAGACTTTAGACCTTTGCTCACTCAGGACTTCATGCTGAGCAGCAGCATACTGCAGACAATAAAATGCACTCTGAGCACGCTCATGCGTGGGCATCTGGATTTTCATAACTCTAGTCTGTCTTTGGGGACCTTACTCTTCCTGTTTTATCTTATCCTGACCCAGAATAAAGAAAATGTCTGTAATGAATCTGACTTTGTAACTTCAAATACTAAAGCTACTCTTTTTCACTGTGGCACAAGCTATGACTAACAGAATTCTCGTAAACTGACATATTTTTTGCTTCTTTCAGAAAAAGGAAGATGTAAATGAAACCAACAAGAAGGGGCGCCAGCATAATGATGAGAGCTTTGGAAGCTGTATCACTTCAGGGATTGGTTATGCTGCCCATGACTATAACTTGCTTGTGATAGCATTTGATTCTTTTTTTCTTTTTTCTTTTTTTTAAGATAAGGCCTTGCTATGCAGTTCAGGCTGACCTTGAAATCAAGGCAATCCTCCTGCCTCAGCCTCCCAAGAGTGATTATATGTGTGTGCCACTGCACCCAGCTGCCATTTGATTTTTAACTCTAAACTGGATAGACACATACAATAAGCCTCCAAGATCTCACAAGTTGTACCAAGTATTCTACATCCACAATTTCAAAAATCATTTATATTATTTAACTTTAAAGAAATGCTTGGGGGCTGGGGAGTTAGCTCAGTGGTTCCGGCGCCTGTCTTGCAAGTGCAGGGACCCGGGTTTGATACCCCGGTAACCACATAACAACACTGGGTGTGGAGACTCACACCCAGCAGCAACCAGTACCACATACCACAGTGCCGGGCGTGGTGGCTCACGCCTGT
>PVIR01018266.1:0-10041 GCA_004026965.1 Petromus typicus | reverse complement strand
AGTACTACAAAAATAAGTAAATAATAAAATAAAATGTACCAATAAATATATTGCTAAAAAAAAAAAAAAAAGACCCAGCAGGGATTTAGCTCAAGTGTACCATGTCTATTCTTTGTGAATTCCTAGTTATCATCTTCAATTTGTGTGTGCGTGTGTGTGTGTGTGTGAGAGAGAGTACCAGGGATTGAATTTAGGACCTTGCACTTGCCAAGCGCTGCACCAGTAAGCTAAATCCCCAGCCCCGGAAGGTTTGTCAGTTGTGCTGGTAGTAAATTCAGAGCCTTAATTGTGTTAAGTACACGTTCTACCGCTGACCTACACCACTAGCCATGGTTTGAGGCTTAGGGCACTGTCATATTTCATAAGTAGCCTTCCAATCTACTTTCCATCACCGTATCTTTGAAGAATAGTAATTTATGTATTTAATGACTGTACATAAATTACATCACACTGTATAGATTATCCCACAGTTTGATTTCTGACTTTATTTTTTTAGATCCTTCCATGGTGATCTTTACTTGGTATTAACAGTTTATTCTCTAAAGTGTTTATACTAAATTACACTTTCACCAGCATTACTTGAGTGCTCCTGCTTTTCTACAACCTCAGCCCATACTCTACACTACCCACTTTTTAGATTTTTACCAGTACTTTAGACTAGTGTAATACCACGGATTTCACACATAGTTTTTCGACAGCAGTAGCAGCAACAGCAACATCTGGTGAATGTGTTAGAAATGTAAATTCTCAGACACTGATCCAGGTCTACTGAGCTAGACAATGGATGTGCGCAGTCAAGCAGTCTCCAGGTGAATCTGATGGGCATCAACATTTAAAAATCATTGTTTAAATCACTTTGCTAAAAGCTTCATTAGTTCTATATCTAATAATGAGATATAGAGACCTGTCTTCAAATGAAAGACTCTGTCCTAAAGACCCTGTCTTCAAACGAAACAAAAGAATAACAAAAAAGGTGAAACTGCTCATTAGTTCTATATCTAATACAATTAACTCAATTAGAATGTAAGTAAGTCTGGCCTATGCTTGAGCTGCTGAGCTAAGTGATCTGAGATGGCATGTCTCTCTTCCTAATCCCAATACTAATAAATAATGTAGAATTGAAGATTTATAATGCTTTTGATGAAAGGCTAAAAATCCAGCTTTTAAGTAAATGTAAAGGGTAGTCTTAATATCTCAACTTTGAATGACTGATGAATTTAGAAACTGCCGTTTCAAACCTAGCATGTGTGATTGTGGGTTCAACTCTCAGCACCAAAATTAAGTCAAACCATGGTTAGTTTACTCTAGGGACTGAAAAACAAGGCATGGTGAATTATAAACTTTTAGATGTTGGTAATCTCACTAAGCACACTTTTGGAGATATTTTAGGACAAGAATTAATAAGTCAAACAAAGGCAATTCATTGTTCTTATCTACACTATTTCACTAGTCTTGAAAAGCAGGTATGATAGAAGTATCATACTATTTTATAGAAGAAGCAACTGAAACTCAGACAGATGAGTTACTTATCCAAAGAAACCAGTGACTAAGTACTTGCTGTGTGCTGAGCCCTGTATATATGTTTCATTTACATTATCTTTCCCATTTAGTCTTTTCCATTTTTTCATTTCATTTTCTTTTTTCTTTTCTGGAGACTGAACCCAAAGGCTCTCACATGCTAGGCAAATACTCTACCATTAAGCAGCATCCTCAGCCCATTTTTATTTTATTTTGAAACAATGTCTCAGTAAGTTACCCAGTCTGGCTCAAACTTGCAGTTCTGCTGGTTCAGCCTCCAGGATAGCTAGGATTACATACTCATTTTAAATTGAGGATGAAAACAGTGAAGCTGTAACCCAAGTATGGTGACACATGCCTATAATACCAGCACTTGGGAGACCAAGGCAGGAGGATCCTCACAAGTTTGAGGCCAGTGTTGTCCAGTGGAAGGAAGCCTGAATTACATACAAGACCCCATCTTCAAACAAAACAAAAGAATAACAAAAAAGGTGAAACTGCTCATCCACAAATAGAAATTGGATCAGTAAAAAGCTGAACTGCTTTTTGAGACAGGGTCTCGCTTTGTAGTTCAGGCTGGCCCTGAGCTCACTATGTAGCCCAGGCAAGCCTGGAACTCACAGCAATCCTCCTGCCTCTGCCTCCTGAGTGCTGGGATTACAGGCATGAGTCAGTCACCACACTCACACAATGGTATGTGGTACTGATCGCTGGTGAGTGGCATTGTTGTATGTGGTTACTAGACATCAAATCTGGACTCTTGTGGTACAAGGCAGGTGGTGGAACCACTGAGCTAAATCCCTAGCCACCAAGCTGAACTTATCTATTTTGCCTATTTCCACTCTCTAGCCATTCTCACTCTGCTGCCTAGAGTGGTCTCAAACTCCTGGGCTTGGGGCTGGGATTTAGTTCAAGTGGTACCATGCTTACTTGAAAGAACAAAGGCCTGAATTCAAACTTGATACCCACAAAACAAACAAAAAACCTCCTGGGATCAATAGGTCCTCTGCCTCAGCCTCTTTGTAGCTGGGTGTACAGGCATATACCAGTGCCTGACCATTCCATTTATTGAATGAGTGCTTTATTTACATCTGTGAAAGATCAGGGGAAATCTGTCTCAGATAATGGACATTTTCTCTGCTTTGTCATACTTATCTGAAAAAGTGACACCTATAATTGGTTATATAAGGCCTATTTAGTTTACCTCAAGTAGATCAAACTAAGGAAAAAACAAAGACAAGAAAAAAACAACTCTAACTTAATCTTATGCAAGTCTTGTGGCCTAAACATACAAACCTATTAATTTTAAACAAGATAAAAGAGAAATCAACTTATTTTCAAACACGACAGGGTTTCAGAGTAACACAAGATTTACTTCCTATCCAATGATAATGCAGCTACTAACTGCACTCCTTAGTTTCAAGAATGGTTTCTTCAATGTAATTTTAAAAACTCAAAGGAGCAATCTGAAGCCCAGTTCTCCTATTTAATAGAGCGTCTCCTGACGTTAAATGGGCAAGTCACTTAATTTTCCTGAGCTTCACTTCCTCATCCAGAAAAACAGAATAATAATCTTTATCCCTTTTATTGCTGTAAACATCAAACAAAACAATATAAAAGTATGAAGTGAAATTCTCAAAGACTGTTACTGTTCCAGCTTTAGCCCGAATGCAGCATAGCACACACTGCAAAGCTCTTACTTCTTGCACATGTTCTCCTTATTTCTATCATGTCCTAGAACAACTAAGCCCTTCCCATGACCACCAACCCCAATTACCAGGCTCTTGCCTATCTTTCCTATAACTGTATATATACTAATACTGTGGAGACTAACAGTACTAGTCCTATAATTTTATCATGGCCCTGTGGGGTAAGTCAAAGAACTCCAAAGAAGCAAATATCATGAGATATATGGTAGAACACATACTTAGAATGCACAAACCCAAGGTTCAAACTTCAGTACCACTACCATGAGGAAGAAAGGGAGGGAGGAAGGAAGAGAAAGAAGCAGGGAGGGAGGGAGGGCTGGGGGGAAAGATGGAACCATAGAGAAGACATCTCTGTTTCCAGCTCTCTCGGAAGGTTGAGTTCAATTCTAGCTCTGTCCCTACCAGAAGAAATGTGCAGATAAATCAACTGAAGCCAAATATAATCCACAATAATGCTCCTTCTGACTTGATTGGAAAAATCAAAAATTTTAATACTAATCTTCAATATCGCAATAATTAAATCAGCCTTGGATCACTAAAAATATAATTAAAATATCAATACTGAAGAGATTAGTCACTAGAAATAGCTGTACTCCAAAAGCCAATGCAATTTTATTTTCACAAAAATTCCATGCAATTTTATAACATATTAATTTTTCTAAAAATACCAAGATTAGCTGGGTGTAGTGGTATATACCTATAATCCTTGTACACTGGGACACTGAGGCAGAAATATCACAAATTTAAACCTGGCCTGGGAAATGTAGTAAGACTCTGTCTCAAAATAAATGAAAAAGGGCTGAGGATGTAGCTCCCTGTGAAGACTCTGGGTTCATAAACACAAAAATACCAAGATTTAATTCTTCCAAAAGTTCTGCCATTTGAGGAAATGAGAATAATTTCTAATAACATGGATCTTACCTGTCTGTCTATGTATCTATCCATACATCTATCTATGCTGTGCTCGATACTAAACCCAAGGGCTGTGCATGCTCAGCAGATGCTCTACCAAACTACATTTGTAGCCCTTTTTACTTTGCCAGGGTCTCCCCAAGACAGGGTGGCCTCTGACTTGCCACCCTGCTATCTCAACTTCCTAAGTAGCTGGTAGTACAGAAGTGGACCACTGCACCTGGCTTCTAACCATACTAGTCTTTTTGTTGAGACAGGGTCTTGCTTTTCAGGTTGGTCCTGAACTCCGTTTCAAACTCAGCCATCCTCCTGCCTCTGCCTCCCAAGTGCTGGGATTACAGATGTGAGCCACTGCACCCAGAACTATGATATGTGGTACCAAGGATTGAACCTGGGACCTTGCGCTTGCCAGGGAGATGCTAGAACCACTGAGCTAAATCCCCAGCCCTAATCATACTGGTCTTTTTTTTTTTTTTTTTTTGAGACAGGGTCTCGCTTTGCAGTTCAGGCTGGCCCTGAGCTCAGCCTCAAACTCACAACACAGCAATCCTCCTGCCTCTGCCTCCTGAGTGCTGGGATTACAGGTGTGAGCCACCTCGCCTGGCACTGTGGTATGTGGTACTGATTGCTGCTGGGCGTGAGCCTCCACACCCAGTATTGTATGTGGTTACCGGGGATCGAACCTGGGCCCTTGTGCTTGTAAAACAGGCGCCGGAACCACTGAGCTAAATCCACAGCCCCTAATCACACTAGTCTTAATGCTTTATAGTCATTAAGGAAAACTCTACATCTAATTAGGCAATTTTTTCATCATTTAACAAATATACATAGAGTTAACATCTTTGATTCATGAAACAATCATACTGAGGAACAAAAGAGAGGACTGATGTTGGAAAACAGGGAGAAAGATCTTTTGCAAATGGGAAGAGTAAGAGATGGAAAAATAAGAATCAAGATATATCATGTGTAAGTACAAATTCTCAATCATAAATGTGATCATAATGTATTCCTAAAATGTACCAATAAAGTCAATTTATTTGAAAAAAGAGAGGGAGGATGGGGAAGGAGATATAAAAAGAATTAAAATGTATTATGTACATGTACCAACGCCCCACAATTGTTATTATGTACTGAAAACATGTTCTAATAAAATTTTAAAAAGAAACAGATTAGTCAATCTTAATTATTTGTACAGATATAGGAATCTTTTAGTGGAACTAAATCTAAAAGAATTCAGGAAGAATAATGATAATGATGATCAAGATGATGATAAATAATATCAGCTCACACTTGCAGCACTTTTAATTGGTAAGGTACCATTCTAAACATTATATATGCATTCATTTAACCCTCACTATGAATGTGCAACTATTATTATTACCATATAACTTTGTTTTTTTTGAGGCAGGGTCTTCTCATGTAGGTCAAGCTAGTTTTGAACTCACTACATAGCCCAGGCCATTCTTTTTTATTTTTTTATTTTTTTTTTAAGACAGGGTCTCGCTTTGTAGTTCAGGCTGCCCCTGGGCTACACAGTGAGTTCAGAGCAACCTGAATTACAAAGTGAGTCTCTGTTTAAAAAAAAAAATAGAAGAATGGTCCATCAGGCAGAGATAGCAGCATGAGAAAAACTCAACATCATAAAGATCTCAGCAACCAACTAAAAACATGCATTGCCAAGTATTAAACAATTTGAGAGACTCTCTCAAGAAAATAAATTACTTACAGTGCCTTCAACCTCTGAATAGAGTCCTGACCAGAAGCTGAAAGTACTTTTATCCAGCTGATACAGACGAGATTTCTCAAATGTTTCAGAATCCATGATCTGTTCTAACTCTGGCGGTACATGAGTTGTTGTCTTATATATCCTTCTCTGAAATAATTTGAAGAAAGTGTATTAGTGAAACATTATTTATCATAATAGGAATTTATGATCCAACACTGGACAATTTATGTAGCATTAACTTGTCATTTAAACCTGCAGGACGTTTTTCACATATACGAATACTTCGTTTGTCAAGGGCAGTGACCATGGAAAGAAGTGATGCCGACAGATAATAGCAGAACAAGAGGATCCAAGGCTAGCTGACAAGACAGAATTAAAACTGCGGTGGTTATGTACTTCAGTTCAGTTTGAAAACCAAAGTTGTAACATTGCAAGAACACTATTCATTGTGAATGTGGTATGCATCACATAATACAGAAAACCAATTTATGAAAAAGAAGTAAATCTGCCAACCGTATTACAGACATTGTGGCTGGTCATTAGTGGAGATTTGAGAAACTACAGAACCTATGAAGTCTGTAAGATCAACTTTCTCATTAGGCCAAGTCTAAAAGATAATCTCAGCCCGTGGGACAGGAAACACATACCAAAAAATACGACGGACTATCTTTTACAACAATTTTACAGCAAATGCTTTCCTAATATACAAGGTATGACTGAAATGTATGGTTAGCTTAAATTTTAAAAAATGTGCTGGGTATGGTGGCTCACTCCTATCATCCCAGCACTTAGGAGGCCAAGACAGGAGGAATGCCATGAATTCAAGGCTAGCCTGAACTACAAAGTGAGACCTTGTCTCAAAAAAAAAAACTAAAACAGGGCCAGGGATTTAGCTCAGTGGTTCTGGTGCCTGCCTTGCAAGCACAAGGTCCTAAGTTTTATCCCTGATAACCATATACCATAATACCTCACGTGTGGTGACACACGCCCACCAACAATCAGTAGCACATACCACAGTGCCAGGTGTGGTGGCTCACACCTGTAATTCCAGGACTTGGGAGGCAGAAGCAGGATTGCTGAGTTCAGGAGTAGCCTGAATTACAAAGCGAGACCAGTCTCAAAAGAAAAAGAAAAAAAAAAACCTAAAACAAAACAATTTTTAAAAAATGTATTAAAAGACACTGCCATTAATCCTCCTCAAAATACTCCCTCTTCAAGACCCAGAAGTTATGCACCAGATACACTGAATAAAGTAGATGAGGATACACTGTAATGTTTTTATTTGACAGAGAATGCCAGCCAGGCTTGGTGGCCTGTCATCCAAGTTCTTGAGAGTCTGAGTCAGGAAGATCTCTGTGAGTTCAAAGCCACCTGAAGCTACATAGTGAGTTAAAGGGCAGCCAAAACTACAGTGAGACCCTGTTTCAAAAAAAAAGAAAAATGCCATAAATGTTCTGAATCGACTCAAGACACTAAAGCAGTCATGAAAAGACATTCTCAAAAGAAAATTTCCATTTTGCCACTTCAGAAAGTGGCAAAAACAATGGCATAAGGGGCCGGGGATTTAGCTCAGTGGTTCCAGCGCCTGTCTTGCAAGCTCAAGGACCAGAGTTCCGATCCCCAGTAACCACATACAATACTGGGCATGAAGACTCACGCCCAGCAGCAACCAGTACCACATACCACAGTGCCGGGCGTGGTGGCTCACGCCTGTAATTCCAGCACTCAGGAGGCAGAGGCAGGATTACTGTGATGTGAATTTGAGGCTGAGCTCAGGGCCAGCCTGAACCACAAAGCGAGACCCTGTCTCAAAAAAAAAAAAAAAAAAAAAATGGCATAAGTATGTCTGAAGCAAAGAGAAGTATTTTGAGGGGAATCAACAGAAAGTGTCTTTTGTAATTATTTTTTTAAATTTAAATATTCACTACAGTTTGTGATCACACCTCATATTGTGTCAATAGAAGGTGCAAGTATTAAAACTACTTGATAAAGATGCTACTGAAGGGCTGGGCGTGGTGGGGAACGCTGAGGTTCACTAGTTCCAGGCCAGCCTGGACTACTCAGCAAATTCTTTTTTGTTTGTTTGTTTGTCTTGTGACACAGGATCTCACTGTTAGTTCAGACTAATCTGTGAACTGGCCCTGCAGGTCTGGCCTTGAACTCAGAAATCCTCCTGCCCCAGCCTCCTGAGTGCGGAGACCACAGGCATGCATCACCATGCTCTACACAGAGAAAGTTCATGGCAGCTTGAACTACAAAGCCAGAATGTCTCAAAAAAAAAAACCTATTACTGAAAAGTTAACAGAACTAATGGCAATTAAAGCAAGACAGACAGATGTTTAATATCTCACCCAGCAATTTTGACATCACATACTGTATGTTTTTTACTTTATGCAACGGATCTTCTGTAGACCAGCAGTATTCTGTACTAAGTAAGCTATTCTGTGGCTCCATTGGAGTATTTAACTTGACAACTCAATACCTATTTGAACATGCTGGACTAACAGTAGAGACTGATAATATCTGGGCATTGAAGATACAGGTAAAGATTCACGCTGAATGTAAACTGACAGAAATCACCATTGCTTTTCCTCTGTATCCAAATGTCCTGGGATCTGACTGAGCACTGTACTCCTGTACCCACTGCACTGCACAGTAAGCACACAGACACTTGGGCTACTTCTGTGATTTGCTCACATCTAATGTGAGGTCCACTAGGATCTGTGACAGTTCACAACTTAAATGTTCCTAAATCTGGGGCTTTATGTAACTTAGTGACATTAGCCTAATAAAAGCAAACCATATGGAGTGGTAGCACATGCCTATAATCCCAGCACTGAGGAAGCTGAGGCAGGAAGATCGCTGAGAATTTAAGGCCAACCTGCGATACACAGTGAGCTCACTGCCAGACTGAATTACAAAGTAAGATCCTGTCTCAAAAAACAAAACAAACTAAGAAAATCAAATCAGTAGCGAGACTTCAATAAAACTATCAAGTAAACTTATTTTCATTTAAAATTCAGATCTCTAATCTATCAAGATGCTGCCTACGGTTATCCTCCAGAATTTTAAGTGACTTTCACTTTCTGTTTTGCTATTTAAAAAAACTATTTTTTTTAAAACCCACGGCCTGCATGTTACTAAGCTATATCTCCAGCTCTTTTTATTTTCTGAGACAAGGTGTCATTAAGTTGGTCACACTGTCCTCCACCTCTCTTTTCTGCCGCAGCCTCCCCAGCACTAGGGATTACAGGTTTGAGGATCACTGTGCCTATTTAAAAATTTTTAAACAAAAATAAATGAAGACTTATGAAAAAACAATAAAACACTTTTTGGGCATACATGCACTGAGATTTTTTTAAATAGTGCAAGTCCTTGGAAGAACTTGCACTGAGATTTTTTTAAATAGTGCAAGTCCTTGGAAGAACTGCAAAATCTTAAAGAAAATGGTTTCCTAGTCCTGCCACGAGGAAGCTGTAATTCCAAATTTAACATCTTCCTTTTGTAGGCTTGTACCCACGGCAAAGAGACGCTACTAAGTATGAACCCGAAGATTCTAAAAAGCTGTGGAGCAGGTAGAATCTCGAGCCTGACGATGCAGCAATCCTTCCTTCCTTTCCTTCAGGCCCTAATAGGCTTGGGTCCCAAGATGATGTTCGAAAAACTTCTGAGGGACCAAGGACCCCCTCGGAGCCACAGCTTGCCGTCGGGCCAAGTTAGAAGGCTCAGCAGAGACAACCGGGTCGAGATGGGCGCTGGGACCCCCAGCAAACACCAAAGGACTTAAGGTCAAGGCCCGAGCTGACTGAGGGATGGGGTCGTGGGTCCTGCCAACGCTCACCTGCCGCTGTGCTAGGAAGGTCTCCCACAGATACACTGTCCAGGAAAAAAGCAAAACTGCCCCGAAGATACGCTTCTCCGCCGGCAACTCCCACGTCGCGTCCAACGACGCCCACATGCCCATGACCAGCCCGTTCCACCGGCTACTTCAGCGCGCGCCGGTGCCACACCGACACCCGTCCCCTAGCGCGTCCCCGCGGTGTCACAGCGATACCAGTCCCTTCCGAGCGCCTCAACAAAGACACCCGCCTTCATCCCACATCCTCCGTGATTTCCGCAGCGTCACTGAAACATCCCCAACCTCCTCTTAAGGTCCGCGTTTCTGCTAGAAAAAGA
>PVIR01018265.1:0-33631 GCA_004026965.1 Petromus typicus | reverse complement strand
TTTTGGTTCATGTTTGGACCTAGTAGAGACCTGACTGGTAGTAGACTGTTAATAAGTGCTCCTTTGATTGAATGAATGAATGAGGAAGTGTTTCTGGCCTTTTATTTTTTCCTTTGCTTAAAGGTTTTGCATATTTTAAGAATTACCAGATTTTTACCTGAAGGTCATGTGAGGGTCAGGCACTCGGTGGTTTTGTAAGTTTATTGACTGTATAATACATTGAAGGCAAAAGTCATATCTGTTATGTTTGGCTCCATGTTCTTTTAAGATCAGAAAATTCATCATTAGTTTGTAAGTCACTGCATGGAATGTCATGCTTGGCCTTCAGCAGATTTGAACATTTCTTTCCTCGATGTGAAATGGCTGCATCATAAATGGGATGGTGCAGAGTGCTGTGATGCATTCGCTTGCCCTTTCAATATCCTTGTGAGTTGGAACAGGATAGTAGTAGGTCTGGGCTCTTTGTCTCAGCCAGTGGGTTGTGTCACCTACACCTGGGCCTCGAGTAGTAAAGTTGTTTCTGGTATCTTGAGAACTTTCATTGTGCCTGGTAGTTAAAATTTGGCTTATTGGCATTCTCACATGCATGTTACTTTTCTTTTGAAGTAGGAAGTACTAATTTTTTTTTTGTAATAGGGTTTACAAGAACTTATTGAACAAACGAATAGGCAGGTTGCCAAGCTGAATGGAATCTTTTCAGTAATACAACAGTTTTGGGGTAACTGCCCAGTGCCACGAAACGTAAGTATTATGAAAACAACTTTTTTTTTCAGCTTTGATAAATCTTTGCTCCTAAAGATGCTAGACAGTTGGAAGTGACGTTGAGCTAGAAATTCTATGAACTAAAACTATGTTTAAAGAATGTTGGAGTTTAACTTTGATATATTACAACACTGAGTATTATTATGTTAGTAGTTCTTATGCAAAAATGTAATTAAAATGTAATATTAAAGGGAAATAAAAATCATGTGATTTAAATGCAGCATTTACCTGTAATAGTGGAAATTATATAGCAAATAGTAAAAAGCTTTTTAATCCTCATTTTTCCTCACAGTTGACTTAATTGGATTGATGTTATTTTAGAGGTCATCTAGGTTCACATAGAAAGTTTTGATTGTGTATCTCATGAGAAATTAAAGTCCAAGTACTGAAGAAAAGACCTTAATTTATTTTGTTCTCTTACTGTGAACAGGGAAAAGGAGGTGCATCATTGCCAGTGGTAAGGTAGGCAACCCATGACCAAGGCAGTGCACCAGAAATATCATTTTAATCTGCAGCAAGCTCTCAAGTGCAGGAGCTTAGACACAGAGACCAGCACTTCCTAGATCTGTCACTATATATTCATTTCAGCCATGTGTTATGCAGGAGAGTTCATGTGTTAGCCTCGCTGTAGTAACTTGTCCTTTCAACGCGAGTGCTGAAAGTTCTAACAATGTCTGCTCATTTTCTCAGCCTTCTGAAACAGCATCTCTAATAGTTCCACCACCAGGATACCCTAGTGTGGCCACTAGCCCTGCTAGCATGAGTTACTCAGACATTCTAAGAAATGGGAACATGAACCCAGATACTGTCTTAACATCTGCCTGCAACCTTTCCCATTTTGGTAAGTTTGCAGTGACGTATATTATAAATATCATCATTTAACCTGGACTTTTAAAAATACTTCCTATAAACTAGTGCCATTTTAAATTAAAATTTTATATTGAGATTATTGTAGCTCCACATGTAGTTGTAAGAAATAAAGCAGATATATCTCTTTTGCCTAATTCCGTCAGTGGTCATATCTTTAAAAACCGTAATCTTATTCATCTTTGTCTCTTTATTGCATGAGAAGTTTTTTATATTCATCACAATAGTCACAGTACAGTACATTCTGTTCCTACAAGATTCATTTCTATCATACAAGGTTTTATTGACTTCTTACAACCAAACTCTTTGCATTCTCACATATCTCTAACCTTTGACAACCACCAATATGTTATCTATCTGTAATTTGTCACCTCAGTATTGCTACATAAATGGACACATATACCGTAATATATAACCTTTTGATAGTGGCTTTTTTTTTTCACTCAGCGTACTTCCCTGGACATTCAACCAAATCATATATATCAGCAGTTCATTTTTATTGCTAAATTCTGTGGACTATGTTATAGGTATAACATCATTTAACCATTAATCTGTTGAAGGAATTTTTTTTCCTAGTTTTTGACTATTAGGAGTAAGGCTACTATAAAAATTTATCTGCAAATTTTTGTGTAAATTTAAGTTTTCATTTCTCTGGCATAAATTCTCTAAGAGTACAGTTGCTGATTACACATTAATTGTGTGTTTAGTTATTTTAATTTTTGTTCTGCTGGGCATTGGACCAAAGGCTTTGCACATACTAGATAGGCACTCTATAACTGAAACAGCCCTCGTCTAAAAAATAGCTTTATTGAGATAGAATTGATATCTAACAAAATAGCATAGACTGGGAAATTTATAAAGAACAGAAATCTATTTTCTCACAGTTCTAGAAGCTAGAAAGTTCATGATCAAGGTGCTACAAGTTTGATTTTCTGGTGAAGGTTGCATCCCCCAGAGGGGAGGAAAGCTGTATCCTCGCATGAGAAAAGCAAGCTCACTGATCATTGCATGCAGCCTCTTTTAAAGGATCTTTATACCATTCATGAGTGAGGAGCCCTCATGACCTAATACCTTCCTAGAGGCCTCTTCTCTTAATATTGTCACATTGACAAATCTGAATTTTGGAGAAAATACATTCAAATCATAGTAATTAATACATAAAATACACATATATTTAATGTACACAGTTTGATGAGTTTGAACATATGAAAAGTTTTATGAAAAACTGTTTTCTAATATGACATTTTACATTCCTGACAGCTATATATGAGTGATACTGTTACTTTGTATCCATATTTCTGCTCTTTCTATTGTTGTTTTTCCTGTTGCTTCAATGTTTCTTTCATCATGTTCTTTTTTTGGTAATCTTTTTCATCATACCAGTATTTTCCTTTAGTCTTTAAGGATAAATCTATGAGGGCTAAATAATTTTACTTGTCTCTCATGTAAAAATGTATTTTTTTTGTACTCTTCAGTGATGACTTTGCAATATATAAATTCATGAGTAAGAGTTCTTGAAAATATTCTTGTAGATATGCCAAGAACAGCAGATGCTAACTTGGAGAATAACCCTGGGACAAGGAATCACCCACGTGTAAGAAATGATGGTGGCCATTATATTTTTAATTTACCTACCAGCTCCTTGTCTGATTCTGGTGAGTTGCAGATAATCCATATTACAAGTAGCACTAGATAATCCATATTACAAGTAGCACTAGTGAGTCTGGACCCATCAACATCCTTAATTTAAGCTAGTTCACCTTTTGTGGTACTCAGGATTGTACCTAGGGATTTCACAACTGAATAATATTCCATGCTCTCTATTCTTTATTTTTAAATTTTGAGACAAGGTCTTGCTAAGTTGCTGAATAGAGTAGCTCAAACTTGTGAGTCTCCTTTCTTAACCTTCCAGAGTGCAGGGATTACAGGTTCATGGTGTGTGCCACCATGTCTGGTTCACTTTTTAAATTAAACTTTTTATTTTGAAATAATTTTAGATTCACATAAATTTATAAGAAATAATTATTCTCTTCATTTGTATTCTTTTCTCTAAGTATCTTGTAAAACTATAGTAATAACATAATCAGGATATTGACTTTGCTGCAGTTCAGATGTTACTGAGACCTCCCGAGTTTTACTTATAGTAATTTTAGTACCTTCATGTTTATTTCTGTTCAGATTTACTACATGAGTAGGTTTAATTGCTGACACTCTAGGAAAGATACAAAACAATTTGGTTACAGCTAGCGCATGGGCATGGTTATTTTTTAAAAAGCTAGAAAAGGCGCACCTCTCTCAGGTTACTCTTTCCTTCCTCACCGCCCGTTCCCTGAAGCCTGTAAAAGTTGCTTTCTGTAATTTTGCCTTTTCTTATACAAAGGAAATCTTATGTAGTTTTTTAAAAATTCAGCTTAGTTTTCTCAAAACTCAACTCATGTGGGTAGTTATATGTATTGATAAAAAATTTCTTTTTTTATGAGGCTGAGGATTGTACTGTAGACCTTGAGCATGCCACCCAAGTACTCTACTGCTGAGCAACATCCCAGCCATTTTTAAATTTTATTTTGAGATAGTTTTTACTAAATTTCCCAGACTGGTCTTAAACTTGAGATTCTTGCCTTAGCCCTGAGTAGATGAGATTACAGATGTTCACCACTATACCTAGTTAGTTCCTTCCTTTTTATTGCTGAATAGTTTTCCATAATTTGGTTATGCTATACTTCAAGGATATGTTATTATTCCCCCCAGCTTTTGGTATTAGGAATAAACCTCTCTGAACACTCTTGTGCTAGCTATGTATAAGTATAAATTTTCTTGTCTGTCATGCATCTTGAGAGTCTAATGTAGTTTTCCAGAGAAGCTGTATCATTGTATATTCCCAACAGCAATGCAAATAGCACTTACTCTACATTGAGATTTCTGATCTTTTCATTATTCTTTTCCGTTGATGCTCTGAGGTTCCTTCTTTTATAATATTCTTTGTATTTGAAGATTTTCCTTCAGTCGTATATGGGTAAGTGTATCAGGGACAGATTCTTTTAGTTCTCCTTTTTTATATCCAAAGGATAATTGTACTAAATATTGAATTCAAGAGAGTTTTTATTTTTTCTGTAGCTGAAAATTTTGTAGTGATAGAAATGCCAGAAAATATGGAAAGCAGCCAGGAAGTCAATCCTGAGGTACTGAGTTACCCATCTTCATTGAGAAGTGATCAGAGTTCTTCATCTACATTTTACTGCATATGCCAAAATTGTGGTGAGTTCAGAATAATTCATAATACTAAGAAGTATCATCGTTTCACTGGACCCATGAACACCCTTAATTTAAATCTAGTAATATTTTTAACTATACCTTTAATGTTGTGGTTATGTAAGGTATAGATAGTTGCAGGAAGTGATACAGAGAAATATCCTTTACATTTTGGTTATTTTTCCCAATAACAATTTTGTAAAATTGTAATAGAACATCACAGTGTATTGGAATTGAGACAATATATAAACCTCACTGATATTTCCTTGGTTAGTTACATTAATTTGCGTGTATGTCTTTAATTCTGTTCCATTTTGTCATCTGAGTGTGTTAGATGTCCATTAGATGTCCAAGATAACATTTCCATTACCAAAATGATTGTCTCTTGCCCTTCTATAATCACATCTAACCTCAGCATAGTTCCCTGGAGAGTCTTCTGTCGTCTTACATGCATCAGTTTAGCTTTTGTAATTGTTAAATACTGTTTCACACTATGGATGTGCAGCAGCTTCTTTATCTGTTCATCCATTGAAAGACATCTGGTTTGTTTTTTTTTCCCAGTTTTCGACTGTTAGAAGTAAGCTGCTACAACCTTTCATGTGTGTGTTTTTGTATAGACATAAGTTTTGATTTCTCTAGGATAAGTGTTCAAGAGTGCAAATACTTGGTCATATGGTCATTGCATGTTTTATAAGAAACTTCCAAGTGGTTTTTCAGAAAGCCTATACTATGTTAGGTTCCCACCAACTATGTATAAATGATTGTTTCTGCTCCTCTGTATATTCATTATTCCTTCTTCATTTTTCATGCTCCAGGATTTGGTCTTTCACCATTCTTTTCAGTCTGAAATTTTTTTAGCTATGCTTTTTAAAAAATTTTGTTAATTGCTGTATTTTCTAGGCTAGTCTGAAACTCCTGGGTTCAGGCAGTCCTCCTCCCTCAGGCTTCCAAGTAGCTGAGACCATAGGCATTTGCCACTGTACCTGGCTAGCCATTCTTCTTAGTGTACCTGATCTATTAACAAGTACCTCTAGTTTTCTGTCATATGAGAAATATTTTTATTTCCCCTTCATTCGTGAAGAATAGTTTTGCCTGATACAGAATTTATAGTTGAGATTTATTTTCTTTCAATATTTATATGTATTTATAGAAATGTTGGCAAAAAGCACAAACTAGCCTGGAAAGGAGACTTGAGACAAATTATTTACCTTTCTTGAAAAAATGACATCATCTCATTGCATCTTTCACCATTTTTGTTGAATTTGAAATTAAATTATATGCATTTCATGTAGCACTATCAAACCTAGATTCATAAACATCTTTAGTGCAAGATAGCAGTAGCTTTTTGTAATTGAACTTTTTAATTTTCAGGAGAAATTTAGCCATATAGACATTGTAATAAATACTGCAGCGAGACCCTATGTTCGCATTTTCTCATTACCCAGTTTTTTTTTCCAAGATATTGATACAATATTGTCCGTATATACTGAGATGTGTCCAGTTTTACTTGTCTTCATTTGTATGCTTAGGTATTTAGGTATGTGTATGTGTCTTCCACTACAGGAATTCCCTAAACAATTCTATCACTTATATTGCTATTTCATTACCCTGTTTGCTTTCCTCCAATCAATATTCATCTCACACCTCTGCTTTTTCTAACTGCAGGTAATCACTAGTCTGTTCTCCACGAATCTGTAGTTTGTCCCTTTAGTATCATATAAATGGAATCATGCAGTATGTAACATTTGAAGTATTTTTTATCCTCAGAGTAACTTCCTGAGGATTCACTCATACTGTTGTATATCACTCATTCTTCCCTTTTCATTGATAAGTATTCTGTGGTCGAGATACATTATACTTTATCTCTTCACATATTAAAATCTCCAAGTTTCTTGATTTTTTGGCGGGGAGGGGCTGTTAGGCATTACATTGGTGCAAAAGCTCATTTAAGGTTTTAGTTTTGCTTTGTTTCATTTCTCCTATTTGCTCACATAAGTTTTCATTTCTTTATGATGAATGGCCAAGAGTGCAACTGTTGGGTCATTGGGTAGTTGCATCTTTAGTTTTATATGAAACTGATAAACTTTTCCAGTGGCTGTAGTATTTCCCCTTCCTACTAGCAATGTGTAGTGGTGCTAGTGTCTCTGCTGCCATAGTGCTGCTCTTCTACTTTTCTTTCTTCCCAATGCTTTATTTCTTCTATCATAGTCTTTCTGCTCAAAGATTTTCTTTTAGTCATTTTTTTAAAGGTTTTTTGAGACAGGGTCTTGCTTTGTAGTTCAGGCTGGCCCTGAGCTCAGCCTCCAGCTTACATCACAGCAATCCTCCTGCCTCTGCCTCCCGAGTGCTGGGATTACAGACATGAGCCACCACGCCCGGCACTGTGGTATGTGGTACTGGTTGCTGCTGGGTGTCAGTCTCCATGCCCAGTATTGTTATATGGTTACCGGGGATCGAACCTGGGTCCTTGCGCTTGCAAGAGAGCCACTGAAACCACTGAGCTATACCCCCGGCCCTCCTTTAGCCATTTTTAAGTAAGAGTCAGCTAGTAACAAATACTCTTTGTGAATGTTTATTTTCACTTCATTCTTGAAGGATAGTTTTGCTGCATATACAATATGATTAGGAGTGTTTTCTTTCTGCATTTCAAAAATGTTTTCTTTGTAGGAATATTGGAGAGAGAAGAAGAAACTGACCTTGGAAGGAGCCTTCAGATAGGGAACAGCATACCTTTAGTGGACTCTTATAGTGACATATCTCCTTATTCATCTATGTCTAGTTCTCCCAGCCCAGGTGAGTTTGAAATTATGTCTATCAAATATAGACTACATAATCTAGATCCGTGGTGGCAAATATATGGCATGTGTGTTGTAGCTAGCTCTTTGTTACACTGAAAGTTCTACAGGGTTCACCATCACTCTATTCATGTGAATCAGTGGTACTTTTTCCTACTGAAAAGTTGTTATTTTGAGAAATATTTAGCTGCTTAAAGTTTTTCCAGTGAGAACATCTTACAAATTTCTAGAACAGTGTGAAAACCAAGGTATGTATGTAGGTAAAATCAGATTTCATTAAAATGTGCTCATTTTTATGCATGTATGTGTGCATGTGTGTGTCACTTCAGGACATGAGTAGGCTTCTAAATCCTTCATCACAGTCAAGATAGAGAAATAGATTCTTTCTGTTACCTTCTGAAATGATACCCACCTTCCTCCTTTAAATCTCTCACCTCTAGTCAGCTCTGTCCTTGCCATTTGCAGCCACTAATCTTCTGTCCTTTATAATTTTTTTAAATGTAATTTATATAGGTGGACTTGTAGTCTACCATTTTTTGAGACTAGCGTTTTCACTCTGCATAATTCTCTGGAGGTTTGTCCAAGCCAGTGCATGTATCAATAGTTATTTCTCTTTTACTATTCTGTGGAATAGATACACCATGGTTCGTTTCTTCTTTTTACCCATTAAATGATATAGAGGTTGTTTCCTGTTTCTGGCGTTTAGAATTAAATGAACACTCCATTTAGAATTACTATGAACACTCCATTAAAGATTTTTGTGACAATATATGCTCTCATTTCTTTGAGATTATTTTCAAGAGTACAATTGCTGGGTCAACATATTAATTGTATACTTGGTTTCATAAAACACTGCCAACCTGTTTTCCAGAGTGTAGCTGTACTATTTTCTGTTCCCTCAAGTGTTGTAGGGGAAATCTAATTTGACATGAATATTTCTGCTCTTTCTGTTTTTGTTTTTGTTTGCTTGCTTTTTTATTTTTTTATGCTGCAAGATTCCTCCCTTCATATCCATTGGGACTGAAGATTTTCCTTTAGTCCTTTAAGAGTAAGTCATCCAGTGACAAAAAAAGGAACATTTTTTTGGTACAAGAATGCCTTTATTTTCCTTCATTTCAGCAGGATATTTTCACCTGATATAAATAAAAAACATGGGTGAGATGTCTTTCAGCACTTGAAAATGTTTTATATATTAAAATGTTACACATGTGTACCAATTCTCCATGATGATTGTAATCATCATGTACTACAAAACATGCACTATAAAAGATGAAATGTTACTCAAAACAACCCAAGGTAGAAATGAGACGTAAGCCAATGGATGCCGCAAATTTAATGGAAAATGACAGTGATCAAGATAGAATATCCTTTGATCAGTTCCAGTTTTGGTGAGTTTGTGATGTGGTCCCTATTGCAAATAGCTCTCTTTATTCAGGATACACCGTTATCCGTAATATGATTTCTTAGCGATTAATTCTCAAGATTAAACTTTACAAAAGAAGTATTTCACAATTATATGTCAGCATAAGAAACAATACAGAGAAATCTTGTACACTTTTTACCCAGTTTCTCCCAGTAATACTTTTTTTGCAAAAAAAAACGTCATCAGTAGGATGTTAATATTGCTACAGGATTTTTTTGGCAATATCAGGGATTGAACTTAGGACTTTGCGCTTGCCAGGCAGGCGTGGCCACTCTGAGCTACATCCTTGTCACAACATTGACACAATTGATGCAGTTACTGACACTGATCTATTATATGTTCTCAGCTTTCTTTGTATTCATTTGTGTGTGTATATGTATGTAGTTCTCTGGAGGTTTTACAGCATGTGTAGATTGTAGTGACCATCATACCCTAAACTGTTCCATCACTTTCAGGAACCGTTTTGTTGATTTTTTAAAAATAACTATAATTTCCTCCATATCATTCCCTCCCTGATCTCTCCCCTCACCTATCCAATTATTATTATGTTCTCCCTCTTTATGATTTTGTCATTGCAATAATGTTTTTAGCAATGTTATACAAACAAACTCATGTAGCATTTAAGTTTTGAGAATAACTTCTTCTACACAGAATAATTCCCTGGAAATTTGTTTTTTTGCATAAGTAGTAGCTTTTTGCACTTCAGCAGTTCCTTCTAACTGGTGAGTAATATTTTGTTGTATGAATGTATCATGGCTTGTTTATCCATTTACTCTTTAAAGGAGGTCTAGATTGTATACATTTTTTTGCCTATTACAAGCAAAGCTATTACAACCACTAGCATGTAAGTTTTGGTGTGAGCATATTTTTTTCATGCAGCTACCTGCTTGGTGGTAGGGTAATTGCATATTTAGTATTATGAGAATTTATTAAACTGTTTCAGAGTGGGTAAAGCATTTTACATTTCCACTAACAGTATGTGAATAATTTACTTTCTCTGTAACCTTACTAGCGTTTGGTATTTTCATTTTAGCCATTTTGTAGGTATATGGTAATGTGTCATTGTGGATTTAGCATGCGTTTGCCTTTTCATGTGCATTTCTATGAAATAACTTTCTGCCTTAAATTAGTATTTTTTTAATCACTGAATTTCAAGTTACTTAGTTATGGATACTAATCTTTTGTTGGATATGCAGTTTGCAAATATATTCCCATCTTCAACTTTCCTTCTTGTTTTGTCTGTATTATAGGGGTTTTTATTTTCCTTGCAGAAAGAAAGCTTTTCATTTTCATGAACTCTAATTAATCAAGTTTCTTCTTGTTGGCTGTCTTTCTTCCACTGAATTGCTTTCCACCTTAGTTAAGTATAAGTTAGGCATATTATTTGGCTTCCAGTTGTATTCCACTAACCTGTTTTTTTTTCTTTTTTGAGTGGTACTGAGGATTGAACCCAGGGTCTTTGCGCTGAGACATCCCAAGCCTTTTTATTTTGTATTTTTATTTTGAGGCAGGTCTGCTAAGTCACTAAGTTTCCCATGCTGAGTTTGGATTTGCAATCCTTGCTGCCCGGGCCTCTCAGAGTACTAGCATTACATCCCTACACTTGGCTCCACTGATCAGTTTCTCTCCTCTGCCCACATCAAACTATCACAATGACTGTTGTTACAAAGTAAGCTTTAACATCAGGTAGAATACTTCCTACTTCATTCTTCTTTTTCAAAATTCCTTTAACTTCTAGGTTCTGTGTCTTTCCATATTAATTTCAGAATAATCTTATTTATGTTCTTTTGAAAAAACTTCCTGGAATTTTTGATAGAATTATCTTAAACCACAGATCAACTTGGGGAGAATTAAGGAAACGTACTCAATTCTTTGGGTTTTTCTACCTAGCTAATTGTGCCACTTGAAAATACACATTTTGTTTTTCTTGTCTAATCAGTATGTCTCTTATTTATCTTGCCTTATTTTGCTGGCCAAAACTTGCAATTGTATATTGAATAAGAGTGGTGAGAGCAGACAACCTTGTCTTGATTCTGCTGTCAGGGGTAACTCATTTATTTATTTATTTATTTATTTATTTATTTTTTAAATCTTTATTGGTACATTAAATATACACATCATGATTGCTCTCCATAATGGGGATTTGTACCAGTATAAGACACAACTTAATTCTCATTTTTTCCCGTAACCCTACCCACCCTACCGCCCCCCCTATATATATAAAATTTGTTTCCTTACTTTTTTGTTACAATCTCAACATTTTCCCCCTTCTTCCTATTTTACATTTAGCATTTTCTATTTCACAATATAGGTACTTATTGCATTTTTTCTCTGGTATGAGAAAATAAAGATGTAAATGAGTCCTAGAATTGTATGTTATATATTCTGAAATAGGGGTAACTCATTTAATTTTTCACTGTTTAATATTATATTAACTTTAGGTTTTTCATAGATGCTGTTTTAACAAGTTGAGGTAGTTTCACTCTTCCTAATGTATCGAGAGCTATCACAATGGGTGATAGATTTTGGCAACTGCTTTTTCTATGTCAGTGTTCACATAGTTTTTCACATTTAGGGAGATAGTAGGTTATCTTGATTTTTTAGTGTTGACCAACCCTGCATAATTGGTCATGGCATTTAATTATTAATATACATTATTTATTTTATTTGAAAATACTTGACTGGGGATTTGTGTCCACTTTCATGAATTTGTAGTTTTCTTTCTTTCTTTTTTATTTTTTGACTTTCTTTGTCTTGTTTTGGTATCAGTACATAACTAGCCTTACAAACTGAGTATCTATGTGATCTCTCTTCCTTTATCTTATGCAAGAATATGTGAAAAATTGGTTTTATTTCTTTGAATATTTGATAAAATGTCAATAAAATCTTCTGAGTCTGTATATTCCTTATTGATTAACTTTCACTTACAAATCCCATTTCTTTGATACTTTTGGATTATTTAGATTACATCCTGGTTAAGTTTTGATAGCTTTTAGTTTTGGAGGCGTTTGTTTATTTCTTCTAAGTTATTGAAATACATCAGTGTAACATGGTTGGAATATTTACTATTATCCTTTCAATTGGTAGTGAATATGCAGTAACATCCCTTGTTTTAGTCTTATGATTTATATCTTCTTTTTATTTGTGTTATTTTAGAAATTTGTTATATTGATATTTTGGGGATATCAGCTTTTTACTTCATTGATTTCCTGTTTTTCAATGCTTTCAGTTTCATTGATATATGTTCTTTATTATTTCATTCTCTTCCATTTTATTTTACTTTTTCTAGCTTTTGGTTAGAGAACTTAGAGATTTTGATACTTTTCCTCTTTTCTAATGTAAGTATTTAGTGTTATAAAGTTTACTTCTGATAATGATTTATCTGCATCCAATATATTTTGGTGTATTGTATTTTCATAAGTCCAACGTACTTTTTAATTTCCTCAGAAAATTCTTGACATTTCCAAGTGTTTAGAGAATTGCCTGTTGTCTTGTTATTGTTTCCATTGTGGTTGGAAAGTAAACTCCAATTCTTTTAAATTTATTAGGATTTATTTCTCTGGCCCAAAATGTGGTCAGTCTTGGTGAATGTTCCAGGGGCATTTAATAATGAATCTTCTGCCTTTTTGGGTAGAATATCCTATAATGAAAGTCTTGTTAATTGATCCATGTTATGCAGGTTTTCCATGCCTTTGATTTTTTTTTTCTCTATCTTATCGCATCAGCTGCTAAGAAGCAAAAAAGTTTCTTTGCTCTGTGGTTTTATTTCTGGATTGATGTTTACATGGTATATATTTTTCATACTTTTTTTTTTCTAGTACTTAATCTGAGCTACATTTCTCATTGTTAATTTTTTTGGAGACAAGGTCTTGCTAAATTAATAAGTAACCAAGGGTAACTTGGACTTGGGATGTTCCTGTCTCAACTTCAGCAAATGTAATCCTAGTACTAGGATTACAAGCATGCACCACTATGCCCAGTTTTATCCTTTTCCTTCTTTTTTTTTTTTCACTCAGGGTCTCACTATGTAGTTCAGGGTGGCCTTAAACTCACTCACAGAAATCCTCCTGCCTCAGCCTCCTGAGTGGTGGGGTTACAGGTGTGCACCATCACACCTGGCTCATCCTTTTACTTTTAATCTACCTATTTCATTGAAATTGTAGAGCTTATAAACCATGTATAGTTCCAACTTATTTTTTATCTACTTTGTCAATGTTTCCATTTAATTGATGTATTTAGACCATTTAAGATGTTTATTGTCATCCTAAAGTCTCTGTCTTTAATTTTATTTAAAAATTTTTTGGAATTACTAGAATTGAGCACTGAGCTACATGCCCAGCACTTTTTAATTTTTGAGATAAGGTCTTGGTAAGTTGCTAAGTTGCTCAGGCTAGGCTTAAACTTAGGATTCTCCTGCCTCAGCTTCCCAGAGAGCTGGACTTACAGGCATATACCAGCACATCTAGCTTCACTTGCTTTTATACTTCTTTCTTTTGTTTGTTATTACTGTGTTTCTCTTTCTTTAGGATACTTGAATAGTTTTGAGTATTCCATTTTGATTTATTACTTGTATTATTTTGTATAGATTTCCTAGTAGTTGCTGTAGGTCACTATATACATATATCACTTCTGACAATTCTGCTGTTAAGAACATTTTACCACTTGGAATAAAGTTTTCTTTTCTTTGTTCTTGAAATAGGTCTCACTAGTCCAGGCTAGTCTCTAATTTGCTGTGTTGTCCAGGCTGGCCTTGAACTCATAATCCTCCTACCTTAGCCTCCCAGGTGTATGTCACCATGCTCAGCTTGGAATAAAGTTTTGAAACGTTAGTTCTCCTTAAGTCCTTTTGCCTTTTCTACTTTTAAGTTTCATTAGCTTAGGTATCAGATGGAGTTTTTATTTTGGTTTCAGAAAATCCATATGATTCAGAAAATTCATGATAGTTTTTTATTCACCTATATTTCTGTTCTTTTCTATTTCTAAGTAGTATTCTGTGGTATAGATTTATTAGTTTGCTTAATAATTCATCTGTTGAAGGACATGAGTTGCTTTTAGCTTTGGGCTGTCACAAATAAAGCTGCTAAGAGCACTCATGTGCTGGGTTTTGTGTCAGCGAGGACGTTATTTCTCTAAGATAAATTCCTAGGAATGAAATTACTAGGTAATATGGAATTGCAGGTATAGTTCTTAAAGAAACTGCAAAACTGTTTCCCAGTGTGGCTGTCCTATTTTGACATCTCCCCTAGTAATACATGAATAGTCTAGTTTCTCCACGTCTGTATTTTTTTTTTTTTGGTGGAATCAAAAAAATTAAATGGTGGGATTAAATGCAGGACCTTGCATTTGCAAGGCAGGCAGCAGCACCACCACTGAGCTACATCCCCATCCCCTCTTCCTTTTCTTTTTGACGCTCCAAAAGTCCTATTACCATCATAATCTTCCTGTTTGAAGAGCTTTCTGGAGCTATTCTTTATGAATATAGGTGTGCTAATGACAAATACTTTTACTTTTCTCTTGTCTCTTGTGTGTTTGTTTTCCTGTCATAGACAACAGTTCTTGCTGGATATGGAGTTTGCAGTTGAGAACTTGTTTCTTTTAACATATTTACTTACAGAAATATCAATGAAAACTGAAACCAATATGAAAAGCAACCCCGGTATGATGACAGGCGCAAACTTATTTAAAAATTATGGCTGTCACCATACTTCCTCATCTCCTGTTTCTCGTCGTCGTCGTTATCAACTTAGTTCTGGTAAGTCTGAAATAACACCTATTGCAAGTAGCACTGTTTGACTTACATTCATTAGCATTTTTGCAAGCTAGTGGAAGGTATCTACTTCCTATTTCGAGGGCTGGTTTTAAGTGATACAATAATGAATTTATTGAATATATTTTATATGCAAGGCACTGTGCTGATCACCTGACATACCTCTTCTCACTTAATATCCATAATGACTCTATGATGTGTCAGCATTTTTATAACTCAGATCTTTAAATTCACAAGGCAGATAAGTGATACTTGCTAAGTTCCACCCCAGTTATCTTTAACTTTAAAATTCATGCTGCTTACCAGTCCACTGGACTACCTGCCAAGCTCTGTGATGTCTAAGAGCAAGAATTCCAAATATTTTATAGTTCCTTTTGGTCTTCATTTCTAAGTCCTCCTCTCTAATTAATATTCTGGAACAGAAATCAGCCAACTTTATCTGTAATTGGCTAAATAATATTTCCATCTAAACTGCTTACCTCTGGAACCATGGACAATGGGTCAGTGGGCAAGTATGGCTGCGCACTTGTGTATCTTCATTTGTACAAGCAAGCATTGAGACCAGCCTGGGAACTGCAGTTTTCTGACTCCTGTCTTAGAGAAGAGCCTTTCCTTTAAATTATTTTGTTACCAAAACTAGAAGAAACATTAAGAAATTTTGCTCTTTGTACTAAAATGAGCACACTGGTGGAGTGTTGTTAGGTGCAGTGTAGTTAGAATTGCAAATCCCCATTATGGAGTGCAATCATGATGTGTATATTTAATGTACCAATAAAGATAAAATAAAAAAGAATTGTAAATTAATGGGGACTTTCTGAAGGATAGTTTGTTGTAAAATCTACTGAAGTAATTATTCCAATTGACTTAGTAATCCCACTTCTATCTGAAGCTATAGTAAAAATATTTACATTAAAATTTTGGTATAAGGATGTCCTTTTAAAGAATCATGGAAAACTGGCAACAAATATGCAACAATAAGAAATTAGTTAAGTGACTTCTATATCCATTGTCTTACTTTCTCATAACTGAGACATAATACCCAACATCCACAACTTAATTGAGGAAAGGCTTATTTTGACTCCCAGTTTATAGACGTTTCAGTCCATAGGCTTTGTCATGTTCAAAGGGTAGCATGACAGAGCCCTAGCAACCAAGAAGCAGTGAACCCTCGAAGAAGAATGTGTTGGAAGGATATATACTTCTAGGCCACACCCTCAGTGACCCACCTCCTCCAACCAGGCTGTACCTCCCAACATTACACCGAGCCATAACCTATCCATGGTCTAATCTCGTCTCACACATCCATAAACCAGTCACATGCCAAAAACCCCACTTATGACCACAGAAAGCTTTGAGGGACATTTAGTTATAAAGCCTAACATTCTGTTCCTGTCCCCTCAAAAACTCATGTGCATCTCTTTTTGCAAAATGTATTTAGTCTGTTTCTAAGAGTTGCCAAAGTCCTAACAGTTTCAGAATTGCTAAAAAAATCCAAGTCCAGAGTCTCCTGTGAGATTTAAAGTAAACCCTTAGCTGTGAGCCCCTGTAAAAATGAAAAGAGAGTTAAATTGTTCAAAGACACAACAGCCCAAGATAAACATTCCCATTCCAAAAGGTAAAAGTAGAAGGACAGAAAGGAATGGGGTCAAAGCAAGATCAAAATTCAGCAGGGCAAATATTAAATACCATAGTTCCACGTCTAGCACCCAATGCACTCTGTGGCAAGATGTGAATTCTAATAAAAACTTGTATGGCCCTGCGTGTACGCGACTGCAGGTGGTTGCAGTTCTCATTGTTTCTTTCTTGGGCTTGGTTTGTTCACTTCTTGAGTGTTTCCTTAGATGGTCCATGTTCCTGGTTTTTCCAGTATGTTGGGGTCTCCATAATACTTTAGGCTTCTCTCTCACAGCTTTATGAACTTCCCTCTTAGGAGCACACTGCCTGACCTCCCAGGCCTTCTTCTGAAACCCTGGCTTTCTTAACCCCACAACTCCTGCATTCTGCATGCCTGCAGAACAGGCACCACGTGGACAATGCCAAAGTCTTTCACCATTTGGAGTGGTAGCTGAACCCTTTGGCATGTTGCTGGTACCTGCCCAGGCATCTGAATGCCTGGGTGAATGAACAAGTTGACCTGAATCTCAAGGAATCAATTCCTGTCTTCTAGGCTTCTTCCATTCTGGACATGGTACCCTGAGGCCCTCTTCTCAAGGCAAAATCTTTGGTAATTTTGAGCCTTAAAAGGATAGGGTGAGGTCCTGCTGGTTCCTACTATGCCCTCAGGATATCTCTTCCTGTTGCCCTGGTCCAGAGTACATGGATTCATTTTAGTACTAATTTCTTCAGCAGCCAAGCTCTCCTCTGTTCTCTGCTCAGTCTGTGCAGGCTCCAACTTTACCAGAGCTTCCTTTCTGGCCAAACTCAAAACTTGAAATCATTTTCCTGGGACATGTGCTCTTGAGTATCAATCTAGAGCTAGCTAAAAGTCCCCAACAGTAGCCATTACCATTGTCTCCACATTAGACTGCCTTGGAATTTCTTCTGCCATATTAATTAGTCCACCACCCTTAATCTTAGTTTCCCACAGTATCTCCAGACATGAGCAAAATACAGATATTTTCAACTAGAGCATAACATACATGGCCTGAAGCCCAACTATCAACACAACCCTTGTTCCCAACTGAAACTTCTTGAGCCTGGTCTTTACTGGCTGCACTTCTATCATCATTCTGGTTTTCCAAGCTCTTATTAGAATCTCCCATCAAAATCAACTTATCTCATTCTAGGGCTGCTTCTTTAGCCACCATCTCCAAACTTTGCAAGGTTGTTTCAAGCCTGTTTCAAAGGCTTCTAAACCATATAATGAGGTAACGTCACAGCAATGACCTTAATTCTCAGGTACCAAAATCTGTCTTAGTTATTTTCTTTTTATTGGGATAAAATACCTGATACCCACAAGTTAAAGGAGGGAAGGTTTATTTAGATTCATAGTTGTTGGTTTTTCTTTTTTCTTTTTTTTTTGATACAGGGTCTCACTTTGTAGTTTGGACTGGCCCCAAGCTCACCATGTAGCCCAGGCCAGCCTCAAACTCACAGCAATCCTCCTGCCTCTGCCTCCTGAGTGCTAGGATTACAGGCGTGAGCCACCACACATGGCGTGGTATGTGGTACTGGGGATCAAACTGAGGAGCTTGTACTTGCCAGGCAAACACCAGAACCACTGAACTAAATCCCTGGCCCATAGGTTCATAGTTTGTAAGGGTTTCAGTCCACTGGCTCCAAGCAGGGTGCCATGGCAAAGAGACATGGCAGAGGAAAAAGGGTTCATAACACAGCAGTGAGAAGCAGGGAGGGAACAAGGGAGTGGGAAGGATATATATTTGGAAGTCAGACCACCAGTGATCTACCTCCTCCAATCAGGCTTCACCTTCCAACATCATCCTCAGGTATAAACCAGTCAGTGGACTAATTTAGTGCCACATACCTATGATCTAGTCACCTCAAAACCAATGTTATGAGCAATGCTGCTTTGGGGGACATTTTAAATTATAAACCATAGCATTATGGCATGTAAGGCAGTGAATAATGTTTGAGAAAATGAAATCTTGAGTGTAACTACCTGGTGGGTTCACATTTCAACTCTGTCTTACTGACCTGTGACCTTTAGCTACTTTTCCAATCTAAATATTAGTTCCTTTAGCTGTGGATTAATAAAACCAACAGTACCCATGTCATAGAATTGTGATGATGAAGGGATAGTACATTTAGAGCTCTTAACACAATGTTGAGAATGTAAGTATAGTTTAAACATCATATGTAAGGGAAATCATGATGACAAGTGTATTAGCTTTTCTGTCACTGAGACAGAGTACCCAACCTTCACAAGTTAAAGGGAGAGAGGTTTCATCTGACTCGTGGTTTCCACAGAATTGAATACATGGCCACCGGGCTCTAATGCAAAAACACCATGGTGAAAGGGTGCAGCACAGCAAAAAGGTGTATTTCACGTGAGCTGGGTAGCAGAGTGGGAGAACAGTGCCAACAAAGAAGGGACAAAGGACCAGACATAGACCCTAAGGTCATACTTCCCTGTGCCACATAGACACACCAACAAGTGTTCTCTACCAATCTCAGGGTGAATTTCAAAGCTGACCTAGTTGATACTGCCACTTCCTATGCTTGGATGCCTCTTGCCCTGGGAAGATAATCTCATCAGAATTTAGGAATTCATGATTAATCCACTTCCAAAAATGCTGTACTAAGGCCCTGGAACACATAGGCACCAAAAACACCACAAGGAAAAAGTATTCTGCTGAGAAGGAGGCCGTGGTCCAGAATGGGATATATGAGTGGCAATAAATTCCAGGCCAATGTGGTGGTAATGACGTGAAGCACAGAGAGCAGAGTATCTTCTTTGAGCAAATTCTGGTAGGTTTTGTTAAAGACAGACATTTGAATCAGAAGACTTGTTAGCCTGATAAAAGGGCTTAGGAGATGTGTTAGGCAGAGAGAATACCTTATGGGAAAAATAGACAGGGTAAATGCATAGGAAAATAAAGCATGGTGCTATAATGTTTGCAGTGATTCTATTTTCTCTCTACAGATTGCCTTTTCATTTTTAGTTCTGACTTATTCATTGGATTTTTGATAGTCTTAACACCTTGTCTTTCTTTCTTCCTTCCTTTCTTTCTTTCTTCCTTCCATCTATTCTTCCTGTCCTGTCCAATCCAATCTAATCCAGTCCAGTCCATGTAGTACCAGGGATTGAACTTAGGCCTTTGTGCTTCTAACGTAGGCGCAGAACCACTTGAGCTAAATCCTGGCCCCTAAACACTTTTTAAAAGCACAAAGATCTTAGTATTGGCTTTCTAGGTTAGTGTTTTAAGGGAACTCATATGAGAGGAAATATAATAATTTTGCCAAGCATTCCCATTGGGTGAATGTTATAAACTCTCAGAATGAGGTAGGAAAAATAATGACAAAAAGAAAGAGGAAAAGTCTATGTTTATTTTAAATACAATTTTTCTTAATCTTTTCTGTTGATTTCACTTCTAATTTTCCAAATACTTTTTGCCGTTTGCAGAATATCTGGCAATACTTTTTCCTGTCTTTGATTTAAATGAATATAGGAAACACTAAAAAGCTTATATTTCCCATATCATTTCTGTGATTTGCTATTCAGGTTCTAAAGCCAAAAGTACTTTAGTAAGTTATTTTTTATCTAAGTGTGATAACTGCTGCATAAGTCCATACTATATACAACTGCATAACTTGATAGCATAACAAACAGAATCCTTGAGCCATGTGCTCAAAATCTCATTTACTTAATTAAGGGGACAGGAGATGTTCTTTCCAAAGCATAGTTCCCATTTCACTTGTCTTTTATAGACTATAAAATAACCTAAAGAAAAATCAAATACAGTATTATGATTAGTACACTTGAAACTAAGGGCTATACTAGAAAATGTTTCAGCTACAAAGATGTTTAGGAAGATTTTTCAATATCTACCAAGTAACATGAAGAGGAGCCAGGTGCATATGTTCCTTGACAGTTTCATTGATGACTTAGTACCTCAAGGCAGGCCCTTCCTTACTTGTTCCCTTCCAGGGATGGTGGAACCTGGTAAAAATAATACTTACTATGGGGTTAGACTATCACAAATATTTTACACGGTATATAGTTAAAATAGTAACAAATCTGATTTCTTTCTCAACTGTTCTGTCTTCAAAGTACATTAAAAACTTTTGTAACAAGAGAAGAGCCATCGAGGAAAACTATCAAAAACTACCACATTTATTATCTTCTGATACAATATTTAATTTAATGACAATTTATAATTTCTACTAACCTCTCTAAAGACCTCACTTTATTCTGACTGTGCCTAGTTAATCTTATCTTTCTAGAGTAAGTTTATGAAAACTTCACTAAGAATATTTGTAGCTGAGCTTCTGTTTTCCTGGTGAATGGCTTGATTTCAGTGATAGCTCCAGCACCATCTGTCTAACACTAGTCTGCTTATTTTTAACATTCCATTTTATAGCTTTCAAAAACTGTACCCCAAACAATTTGCATGTAAAATTAAGATGCTGCTTGGAAAATGATAATTTGCATACATGCTTGAGCATCAGAAGAGAAGCAACATCTGCCAGGTGCCTGCTGTGTGCTTAACATATAACTGGATAGATACGTTTTTTGCCACTCAGAGTGGATCCATGGCCCAAAAGCAGCAGCAGCTCTGGACAGTTTCTAAGTGCAGTCCTTGGGTTGTATATGAGGCTCATTGAGGTAGAATTTACATTTTAGCAAGATCCTCTTAAGTGGTTTGTGAGAACACTAAAGTTTGAGAAGCCCTGACCTAGCTGGGGCAGTGGTTGTTACTCCAGTTCTCTTCTGCCATCAAAGATTCTGGTTGCATTCATTGAGAGCATGACTTAGCATGGCTGTTTTTAAAAGAAAGATCCTAAGGGTAATTTATATGTACAGCCAGATTAGAAAGCCACTAGGGAAAGAAAGAAAAACATTAATACAAAAATTGTCATCTCCAAGAAAATTGCATACTCATTTATTTATTGAATGTTTATCATGCGCTTACTTTATGCCAGAAATTATTGTACAGTTCATCAGAGCTACTAAGTCCCTGAGAAGCAGCTAGTCATGGCAGCATGAAGGAACATCCATATCTCTGCTCCCTTTCAGATAGTATTGTATGTAGCACACAATATTTATATTTATATAATTTATATAATGCCTACCTTATTAGAAACATTGCTTCTCTACCAAGCTGCGGGTTCCTGGTAGATGCTGGAGCATGTACAAATATTTCTCATTTAATGACCTACATGTTTAACTGCTGTTTAGACAACCCACCATTTGGACTTACAACTCACACTTGGACTTATGACATAGAAACACGAGAGGCACTGCTACCTCATGGTGGCTTGTCCTATAGTACAGTATTCTAATTTGTGCTGAATACTGTATAGTACAGTATTTTTTATGTTCTATTATATATTAATGCATGTAACAGTTATGCAAATAAAAGCAATGTCATCAAGTTAAAGTTTTCTTTGATGGTTTCTTTGTTCTGAATACTATAATGTACATACTATATGCAATTCCTCATTTAGCAGCTGTTATGGCTTTATCTAGATGTCCTACCAAAGCCTCATGTGGTCATAGGTGGGGGTTTTTAGAGGTGACTGCTTCTGGGGTGTGTGCTGGGATTGATTTGTGGTATAATGCTGGGCTTAAAGGTGCTAGGACTAAGGGTGTGAATGCTAGAATGGGTAGCCTGGATACAATATGAAGGACAGAGAGAGGGCTGTTGTTGCCACTCACTGATGCTTCACTGTTTTCACTGTTTTGCTGCCTTCTGCCTGCCACGAAATATTTCTCCTCTGTGATGCCCCCTGCAATATATTACCCTTCCCTGGAGCCAGCCAATTATGAACTACGATCTCTACAAGCTGTGAGCCAAAAATAGACCTTTCCTCCATTAACTCTGGTTATCAAGTATTTTGTCCCAGCAACAAGAAAAGTAACCAAGACAGTGACCAACTCATTTAAAGTTACAGGAATGGAACTTGGGTATTAAATGAGTGTCTGTATTTACTTTGTTACTACTGGACTTGGTTTATACATTTTTTACAACAATACACCCCCAACCCAATTACACCAATATCTTACATGTGAATGTTTGAAGGGCTGGTTGTGGGAAGGTAGTTCTCAGTTGCCTTAGGAACAAGAGAAAATGGAAAGTCTGTGCAGGGCAATGATCACTCTTGAATCAGTAGGTAAGTCTTAGAAATAAATTACCTTGGTGATATTGGTCTAGGTGATGTGTTCAGGAGACTCATTAGGCTATTCTATTTTTACACAGGGTCAGAAAAAATTTCATAAGAAATTGAAGCTATTTAACCTGTTCTATTAACGAGCTAATGAAATATAGATGCCTGGTTCTAAAACTGGTCATTTATAAAGTTAAGCTGAATCCATTATCTTTCCTGTGGAAAGCAGCCTACTCTTGAGCAGTGTAAACTCTCAGGGAAGGCACCAGCCTCAACATGTGCAGGGGAAGGAGCTGCAGCTGGGATCAGATGGAAGTTCATATTCTCTGTGTCTGGCACATTGCTCATACAAGAGTTTTTGGCAAGAATGAATAAATCCCATGCCTCAGAATGCTGCATTCCCACTCCCAGGTGTTTATCAAAGTCATGTTCTGTTTTCATTTGTGTCACATTGGCAGTGGCTCTGCAGGGGACAGTTCTATCAGCTTCTTGTGTCTCTCACTGCTGGTCTTTAGCATCATTATTTCCAGTTAGTGTCCCTGGTATTCACATAACAATACTGGGCGTGGAGACTCACCCCAGCAGCAACCAGTACCACATACCACAGTGCTGGGCGTGGTGGCTCACGCCTGTCATCCCAGCACTCGGGAGGCAGAGGCAGGAGGATTGCTTAAAATTTATTATTAAATGTAATTTAACAACTGATTGTATCCTAAAAGGAAGTAGAGAAGTAATAATCTTAAACAGTGGGAACATGTGTAATGACATTAGCGGTGATTTCAGAATCATCTCGTTTTTCATGCTATCTCACGATCCACTGAAATGTAAGGCTTCCATTCTTTTAACTTCTTAAATTCTCTAGTATGAAAATTCAGAAAAATCATCCAGGTTTGGTGGCTCATGCCTGTAATCCCAGCATTTTGGTAGACTGAGGCGGGAAGATTCCAAGGTGGAGCTTGGCTTGGATCTTAACTCAAAATAAAGGTTCGGAAGTATAGCTCTCTGTGAAATAAAAACTCTGGCTTCAATCGCCAGTAACCACCCCTGCGAAAATCAGAAAAACAAGCCTATTTAAAGCCTTTTTAAAAAAATGCAACCTAACATCTGCCATGAAAATTGATATCTTTCTTTTTCGCTTCTAGGGTATTTGGGAAATCCATCCAGACGTATAAAGATACCAAATCCAGTATTAGATGTAGCGAAATCCAAGTGTCGCCCAGAGCAGTCGGCCAAATACCTCCTCCACCACTTGTTCACAGATGATGTCCTGATCAGAAGTAACGTCTATGGCAGTTTAGAGCAAGGCCTGTGTGCCCTTGATTCCAACAGGATTAATGCCCTCCGAGGTTTGTTACATGTAGAGTATGCTGGAATAAATATAAGCCAATTGTTTTAGGGAAGAAGAACAGAAAGAAGAATCTATCTAGTTTGTGTATGTTCTCAGGAGAGGTGGTACTTATACTAAGACCCAGTTAGAGAATAACAAAGTTCATTAATTGTACTTCCCTTTCCATTTGGATTCTTAGGACTAAATGCCCTGCCTTGAATGGCTTTACTAGATAGAAAAGGGATTATTGACTGACTCCCTGCTCTGTTCTCCGTGCTGAGGGTATGGAAGCTCAAATAATTTCACTGATGCCTAATGTCAAAATTGGAAGGCCTTATAAGTTTGCAGAAATGCCAACAATATCACAGCAGGTTAATTTGCTAATGTTTTTATGATGAGCATTAGCACAGTATAGTCTCTGTGACATATGTAAATGCAGTAAGAAAGCTTCCAAAGCAATTCTGTGAAATCTTAAGTTTGGACAAAGTAGGAAGCAGAGTATTTTCTTATTTGTGTTTCTGGTACTCAAAAAAAAACAGCTCTGAACCCTGCCTAAATTGATTTCAAATTGATTCCTCTTCCATATACACAAATTAGAATGACATTGTGTTTTATACTAAATTAAAGAAGCTCTGCTTACAACTCCTTTTGTAAGCATTACATATATAGATATATATATGTGTATATATACATGTATATATACACATACTATATACGTATATATACATATATATGTATATATATACACACATACTATATATGTATACATATATATAGACTATATATATATATATTTGAGACAAGTTCTCACTATGTAGTTTAGTCTGGGCTTGAACTCACTATATAGTCCAGGCTGGTCTGAAACTCAGGGTGATCCTTGTCTCTTAGCCTCCCAAGTGCTAGAATTACAGATGTGTGCTACTACATCCAAATATTTCTTTTAAAAATGTTGCTATGACTGACTTCACAACCTAGTAATTGATCATACCTTATAGTTTGAACAACACTGAGTTAACCCACCAGGCAAAAATCCCAAACCCAGTGCCTTCATACTGTAAAATAGAAAGGGTTTTAAATAATTTGGAAATGAACCGATTTATAGAAGAAATAATGTTTTTACTAATGTGAGGGAAGAAAGGTTACTTTTATAGTTCTTTTAATATTTGAGCTAGCTTACTTTCTTAGAAGTTGATGAAAAATATTTCTTTGTATATTTCAAATTGTTTTATGTCTTATTGAATTATATCCAAAGAAAAATTCAGGAAGAAATGTTCAACATGAGTTTAACATACTATTCACATAGGGAATATTTTAACAGATTGCTCATAAAATTCAAAGTTCTATGCTTTTATTGTATTATTTTTTTGAGACAGGGTCTCCCCTTGTAGTTCAGGCTGGCCCTGAGCTCAGCCTCAAACTCACATCCCAGCAATCCCCCTGCCTCTGCCTCCCGAGTGTGGGATTACAGGCTTGAGCCACCACACCTGGCACAGTGGTATGTGGTACTGGTTGCTGCTGGGCATGAGTCTCCACGCCCAGTATTGTATGTGGTTACCGGGGGATCGAATCCGGGTCCTTGTGCTTGCAAGACAGGTGCCAAACCACTGAGCCAAATCCCTGGCCCCTCAAAGTTCTGTGCTTTATAGAAGGGCAGTCATGTGAGTTATTTCAGGAGAGAAAAAACAAAAGAGTCGCTGTTATCCTTAGGGCAGAGGCAGACCCAAAGAGCAGAGGCCAAAAAGGAAGCATATTTCACTTTAATACAACAATAAAATGAACTTCGAGATTGAAAGAGCCCAAACAAAGCTTGAGTGAGACAGGAGAAGATGCCTACAGTCAGAGAAGGCCTGGGGTTATATCCTCTAATATAATGAAAGTATTATTTGATTAAAAACAGTTGCAAATACTATAATGTATGTAGGAGAATATAATAATATAATCAATGCCTGTCTACCCATTACTGACAGACATTTTTAAAATAATGAGATATTATTGATATAATGAAGACTACAGCCCTTCTCTTTCCCTTTTCTTGCTCTCCAGAAGTAATCACAATCTGAGAGTTGGTTAGGTCATTGTAATGTTACCTGTGTTACTGTGTCCGTAAATACAATACTGTTCTATAGATGTTTTAATGTACATAAGTGAGAATGTGTAGTACATAACCTTTTGTATACTTTTTGTTCCTCTACATTATCTTTGGAGACCTGTTCATGCATTTGATCTGCTTATTGATAACCCATTTAATAACACTAACCCAGTTATTCTATTCTGGTAACACTTATCCTAACATTGCTTTTGAGGAAACTGAGTAGTCAAGAATAACTATATCCATTAACCAAAGGCATTGATTTCCCATAAGAAATTCTCTCTTTAACAAGAGTTCATTGTCACTTAATTTTATATAGAAAAGTTAATAGGCTGTAATTTTGGAAGAAAAAAACCTCTTACTCCTTACACACCTCTCCATTCATGTCTGTATATTATAGAACTATAAAGTTTTAGCAATAGAAAGTAAATATTTTTAAATCCAGTATCCCACCCACAGCTGTATTTCCCATTTCGGCTTTGATGCAGAATTGCCTGCCCTGGGCCTTTAAATTCGTACAGTCATGAGGCACCCTCTGTCTCAATAAGCAATTCACTGTGTTTTAAAAGAGCTCCAGTTCATGCAAAGCTTTTTCTTCTAGTGACTACATGTATTTCCTTGTAAGTTACACATTTGTTCTAGTTAGCTGTTTGGGTCAGTCCATCATTTTTCACAATCTAGGCCATCAAATAGTTAAAGACAGCTCTTACTTCTGGCTGGACCTTTAGGACATAATAACCTTTCCCCTTCAGTTCAGAATGAAGTGAATCAGGCAGGTGGAGATAAAAAAAATACTACATTCATTCTTGAATCCTACATTTCCAGTTCTTCCAAACTTTCCAATGTAGAGATATCCCTATCTGGAAATGTGAATGTTGGTGAGAAAGCATTCTACCCAAACTTTTCATTTTTAAATCTTACACCTTTACAAGTAAATATTGCCATGTTTTCCTCATCTGATTATTGTAGTCTCCAGATGTGTTCAAATCAATCGACAGTGCATTAGCACTATTACCTACAAGATTGTTAATGTAGCCTACAATGACACTTGTCTCTTTTAAGTACTCAACTAAGACCCCTAGATCTTTTCTCCTGTATACTGACATTGATATAGTACTGATATTGCTAGCATTTAGGCTATTATCATGTGTTACAGTCTCACTTGCATCACCAGGACAAAATATCTGACACCTACAATTTTAAGGAGGAAAGATTTATTTTGGTGCGTGTTCACTTTGTCTCCGAGGAAGAAGCAGGAGACTGGAGGGCTGTGGTGGAGGAAAGTTGCATAACATATGGCATCCAAGAAGCAGAGAGAATCAAAGGGGAAGGCAGGGGCAAGTAAACATCTTTCCAGGGAACACCCCCAGTGACCTACCTCTAACCTGGACCCGCCTCCTACATGCACTGATGAATATAGGACTCTTGTGATTCAATCACCTGAGACTTTGGGGGCACATTTTAGATCCAAACCATAACACCATTTCTGCTGTTAGCATTTTTAAATGTCAGTGTAGGATTTCATACTATTTCTTTTGCATTTTATCCTGTTAGTATAGGTCAGCATTCCTCAAAGACAGCTAGGTTTGATAAGTATGTCATGAATTATGTGTTTCTTAGTCACATAATCAGGAAAGACTTTAAGCTAGTAAGCACTATTAAGGGCCTCAGTGAACTCTCAATTTTAAAATGTGTTTCGAATGACTTTAGCTATCAGGCCTGCCAGCTCTGCCTAGGCCTAACTGTCTTGTCATCAATTGCCACCACCTTCATATGTGTGACACCCCCAGCCACTGCCCCTATTATTTTTGAATAACAACAGTCACTGATGTTACATACCTGTACTGTGGAATTTCTAAAAGCATTTGACATGCCACATGTAATGTAAATTCTCCAGTGGGGACAAACACTTCTCATTTACACAATCAGAGCCTTTTCTCCAAGAAACTTCTTCTAGGACTAGTGTTTTAGAGAATACATCAGTTTGGGTCCTTTGTCACTGCCTGTTTCAGGCTTTGAGATGATGTATTTGTCTTCCCATGTGTTACTTATCACAACTTTGCTTCGTGGGCCCATGGACAAGCCTTCTCTAACTTCCTTTTGATAGTAAAAATATTCAATTTAGCAGGAGAGATTTTAATACTGAATCCGTTGACCTAATCCAGATGTTTTCATTATTCTTTTGGGAATGAAAACCTTTTCACTTTGCTGTATTTTGCTAAAAATTTTGTATATGTGCTGTGTTAATAGGATATCCTATTTATCACTGTACTCAACCTAGTGAAAAAAAAGGTTAATTTCGCAAATTACTGCCAATTTGTAGGAAACACTAAATTGTTTTGTAAGGGCTCAAAAGTACTGAGGTAATTAATGATTACTACAAAAGCAACTCTGCTCTTCTAATAAACATTTCTTCGTCTCTCCCTTTGTTTGTCCTCCCACTTTCTTTGAGAGGGCTCTTTGAATTATGTTACTCTGTTGTTTTCCGCTATGTAAGCCATCCTGTAACTACAAGATCTAAAACAGTAGAATTAGGGATGAATAAATTCATTTCTCTAAAAGTAACTATTCTCTTTTGGTACTTCACCACTAGAATTTCTCCAAGAAAACTACACTGCTTATGATCTAGAAGAAAGTGGATGTGACTGGCAGTTGTGTGTGATCAGCATCGACAACTATATCCGTAGTTTTAGAATTAACCTGAAGAATACTGCAACCAAATTACACAGCCGTTATCCTGCAACAAATCCTTCAGCATAACCAGAGCCAAAGCCGGAGCCAAGAAATAATGATGAAACTGACTAAAGTATTTGAATGTTAGCTATCCTAGTTTCTTAGGAACTATGCTTCTATTAACGTTTATTAAGGAAACCGTAGCAAACTACTCAAACTACTAACAGTCATTATTGTTGCTGTTTGAATATAGAGAGTAACATATTTAGCAGGTGAAATCTGAATATCAGTGAAGCACAGGTAGATATGACAGAGAGCTGTGGTTGGAAGCACAAACGATAATACCAAGCATAGTAATTTGCATGCAATAGACACACAGTACTTATCAAGTAAGTTGAAACGAGAGCTTAGATGTAAACTGCTGATTTAGAAGGGAGGTGTTATTTACATATATTTACCATACGCACTGTGGCTTTCTTATACATTCTTCAGAATTTTAGGATTGATACAACATTTGTTTGACCTAAGGCTTCCAGACAAAGACTTACATTCTTTTGATTTACTCCTGATAAGAGCAATAATCTTTTAATAACTTCATGTTAACATTTTACCATAGACATTTTTTTCAGGGTGAACACATAAAATTACATCAAGAGATGTTTTGATACTTTTTAAGTAGTTTAAATTTAAAGACTTATGTCACTCTGAATAATAAGAATCTGACCAAATTCAGACACTATCCTTATTCTTGGTTTCCAAAGTGTCTGGGTGCAAATTTTAATATTTCCTGTTTTTCCGATAGATTTTGCTAGTCAGAATGCATACAAATTTACAACCCACTATATTCAAATGAAAGAAATTCTGGTCAGAAATTTAATGAGAGGAAAATAGTTTTAAAGGATACTGGCAAAATTCTTGGAGAGTTTTAAAAATTCAATTTTGCTGATGCATAGGACTTTATTTTTAACCTAAGCCCCTAATTTTAAAGAAACTCTTCAATGTTTTATCGGTAGGAAATAAGTGTAATTTCATCATTTGTGTTCAAGAAACATCTTGTCAGCAATAATCCCATCTTTCAATCAACTGAACAGTCATCATTCATGTAATGCAAATTTTAGTTATTAAGCAAGGTTTTCTCTTTTAAGAGTTACTATGGCCATTTCCTTGTGACCCCATAGCTTTGTTTTAGATCATTGACCTTAACTAACTTCAGTTTTTGGATAAGATAAAGATATTCAAAGGAAAGTAATCTCAGACAGTCAATTACTACAATTTACATGAAAATGAGTATCATTTTTGTGTTCTGTGAAATAGTCTAAGATATTTTTGTATGACTATTGAACAGATACTTTTAAATCTTTTGAAAATTCAACTTTTAGAATAGTTTTGTGAAATTTAGTACAAGATTAGATATAAAAGACTTGTTTAAGGGAGCTGAGAGGGAGTATACCTCACTGGTAGAGCACAAGTTTAACATACTTGAGCCCTTGAGTTCAATCTTAGGGCCGAAAACAAAAAAAGATTTTTTCTTTAATTTATTTTTTATTTGGTGATAAGTCTCACCCAGGCTGGCCTTCAGTGCATGAGCCACCTGCCTCAGTCTCTTGAAGGCTCGGATTAAAGGTATGCACTCCCATGCCTGTTCAGAATTTAGTTTTCAGTACCCTGTTATCTAAATAAGTAATTAGCTATAGTAGTTTCCTTTAGCTATCCTTTTCTATGTACAATCTTTATATATTTAGATTAAGGTCTACATAGGTTTTAGAGTAGATAACTTTTAAAATCTCGCATATAAAACCTCCCATAAAGAGCAGCATAGTTTTGACTAGTTATTTAGCTTCATCTAAGATAATCTTTACCTTCACCATTCAGTTTCCCAAATAATTGTACAAATTTCTAGTAATAGTGCTAATACATAAAGTTGATCCACATTCTAAACATATTGTCAAAATACCACATTATGCCCCATAAATACATGCAATTATTACTTGTCATTTAAAAATAAATAATTGGAAAGAATAAAGTTCAACTTGTATATGAAGATTCCAAGTTTTTTGTTTTCTGGTCTCTTACATTCCTTGGACTGGGAGCAAAACCACAAAAAGTATATTTGCAAATATGGTTTATTCTTTATGGTTATTACCAATATTCAGAGCAGCCTTATCTAACAGAACTTTCCATAACAATGGAAACATAAACATAACACATTTGAAAACTAAAAATTATATTTGTCACTGGGCACACGTAATTTTTGAGCAAATGAGATGTGGCTAGTTAGATAATTTAAGGTTTTATCTCATTTTAGCTAACCGAAATTTAAAATTAAATAACAGTGGCTGCTGTGTGTGTTGTATGTCAATTTCTTTTTATTCAATGCTGCGGAGAGGATCTAATGCAGGGCTTTGTGAATGTTAGGCAAATGCTGTAATATAAGCTATGTCCCTAGTTCAGCAATGTCCTGTATTTTTAAAGAGTATTCAGAACAGTTCCCATTGTTTAATAATAATATGAGCATTTGACAGAGCAAAACAGTTTGTAAAGATATTTCATATTTTATTTTAAACTAAAACCCTATCTTCAAAATGCTTCAACTTTTTATTGTATTAGCCCACTAAATATCTGATCATAAGACTTGTTTTATTGCATATTTATCTTTAACTTTTGTTTTCAAAATAAAGTAAATAAACAATGTTATTACTACAGATACATTGGTGGTGGTTATTTTCTGAGACAAATTCTTTGCTAAATTGCCCAGAATGGCCTGGAACTCACAGTTGTCCAGCTTCTGACTCCAAAGTAGCTGGGATTAGAGGTGTGCTCCACCATGCCAACCTAGCTGTGTTTACAATGAACTCAGTGTTTTATATTGATAATGTTTTTAGCCAGCTTCATAAATGTGACAGCTGGAATGTTAGCTTTCTTCTCTGATGAGCAGAAATAAACAAAACATTAAATTTGAAATGATTTTTAACACCATGCTAAAAATATATGCTCACCTTTTTTGGATGCAACAATTGGTAATTTGCACATAATTAATAAAATTATTTTAGAAAATTGATGGGGGACAGATAAAACTCTCACTCCATAGATACAAGTAGCAGGAAATATAACTTGATTTTTTTATAGCAACTTAATTTTTTTTCCTTTATGGAGTTATTGGTGCATTTTAGGTATACATTATAATTACATTCATCATTGAGAATTTGTACCTGTGTATGATATATTTCATTCTTATTTTTCCTATTCCATTGCCCTTCCTTTAACACCCTAACCCCAACATACATAAGCTTTATTTTCATTTTTTCCTTTTTACTACCAATTTTTCCTTTCCCTCCTTTACTTTCCCCTGCCCTTCCTCCAATTTCCCTTCCATTTTGAATATTTTCTTATTTCACAATACCTATCATACATTTTGGACTAATTTACACCTTTAGTTTCTCACACTAAAGAAACAATACAGTACTTACACATCTGTATCCTATTTATTTCACTTGAGAGTATGGTCTCAAGGTACATCCATTAAGCTATAAATGTCTCCAGCTTATCTTTCTTTATGGCTGGGTACTCCATTTTATAGACAAACCACATCTTATTTATCCAGTCTGCAGTTGATAGACATTTGGGCTGTTTCCAACATTTAGCTATTACAAACTGCTGTTATAAACATAGGTGTACATATGGTGCTGTTATGATATTTTTAATTCTTTCATGAATATACCTAGCAGGGAAATGGCAGGATCAAATGGAACCTTTAATCCTAGAATTTTGGGGTATCTCCATACTGATTTTCACCGTGGTTGCACCAATCTACATCCCCACCAACAGTGGAAGAGGTTCCTTTTCCTCACAGGCCAGTCAGCATTTGTTGTACATTTCTTGATAACAACCATTCTTTCTGGAATGAGATGGAATCTCAGTGTTATTTTTATCTGTATCTCTCAAATTACCAGGGATTGTTCAACATTTTTAAATATGTTTTTTTTGGTGGGGGGCTGCTTTTCTTCATCAGAAAAATCATCTGTTCATTTCAGATGCCCACTCTTGAATTGTGTCTTTAAATTTGGGGGGGGGGGCTAATGTTTTAAAGTCCTTTACATATTCTAGGTAATAGTCCTTTGTCTAAGGAATAGCTGCTAAAATGCTTTTCTCACATTGTAGATTGTCTTTTGGCTCTGTTGGTAGCTGCTCTTGCTATGCAGAAGATTTTTAATGAGATCCCAGTTGATTTTTTGTGATAGTTCCATTGCTACTGAGGTTTTGTTTATAAAGTCTTTTTCCCTACACCAATGTCTTCAAGAGTACTACCTAACCTATCTTCCAGTAGGTTTAGTGTTTGTTCTGATATTTAGGTCTATAATCCATTTTAATTTTAGTTTAGTGCATGGTGAAAGATACAAGTCTAACTTTAATCTATGGCAGGTGGAAACCCATTTTTTCCAGCACTGATTATTAATGAGGCCATCTTTCTTCCATTGAAGGTGTTGGCTCCTTTGTCAAAGATCACTCACAAGTGCAAGTTCCTGAGTTTAATCCCCACAGCAAAAAAAAAAAAAAAAAAAGGTGACGTTTAATATCTCTGAATTTGTGTATGCATCTTATAATCCATTCCATTGATCCTCAAGTCTGTTTCTTTTCCAGTGTTAGACTGTTCTTATCACAATGGCTTTTAAATATAGTTCAAATTGGGAATTGTGTAAGCAACAGGGACATGGTGGGGGGTATCACAACTCCGAACCTGAAACTATACTATAAAGCTACTGTGATAAAAACTGCGTGGTACTGGCAAAGTAACAGACCCGAGGATCAATGGAGTAGACTAGAAGATCCAGAAACTACGCCAGATACACTGAGCCACCTCATCTTTGACAAAGGAGCCAAAAATCCTCAATGG